>CM033630.1:1760655-1808155 GCA_019453435.1 Rhinogobius similis | reverse complement strand
ACACAGATCGAGTGTGAGTCTCTGTCAGGCGTTCACCTGTCGTTCTCTTTGGAAGGCGGTGGTTGTTGAGCTGCAGCGGCCTCTGTCCATCGCAGTAAGACACACATTTATTAAAGATCCTGAGGTTATGAACAAAAAAGTGTAAAAAGAGGAGCCCAGCTCTGAGGCTCAACACACCGGACCGTCCTCGACACAGATGATGTCACTGTTTCACTTTAATCATCAATAAATAATAAAGACTTTTTTGTCTCACGTTTTGTTGCTCATTGAAGCTTCTGAAGATCCAAAGTGACTTTTGACGTTTATTCAGCTGCTCTTAAACGTTTGACTGGATCATTATAGTTCATGTCTCATTATAATTCTGTTAAAACTCTACTTTGAATACAGAGTCAACAGATCTGTTTTGAAAAACATGATTTTGCAATAAATGGGGATTTGTGGGAAAAAGCCTCCATTTGGCTCTTGGTAAATCTGTGTTTTACAGAGGGTTTGGAGCTGTAAAACAATGAAAATACTGTAAATATTCACGTAAATGAGGTCCCACATTTAACACATTATAATACATTATATGGAGTTTAAATGAAGCTGTGAAATGGAAAACGTAGAAATGTGAGAAGGACTGAGTGAGGTTTACGGGGCTTTAATTCATCCAAATCTGCACTTGTTTCACATCAAAGCCCTGGCACTAACTGTAAAAGTGAGAGGTAAATATGGAGTCAGTGCATCCGTCTGAAGTCAGACTAATGAGAACCCAACATAATAAGAAAATGAGACTTTGTGACTGATTTATACAATTAAAATGTTTTTATTTAATTTTTTCTTCTCCTTTTTACAGGAGGGTTCTCGTTGCTGGACCTGCGGCGCTTCCTCGTCTCAGATCTAGAAGACAAGATACATTTCATTAATACTTATATGTTTTCAAGATTGTGATTAAAATCCACTATTTTTTTCCTCTCGATTACCCCTCTCCAGGTGTCACTGTCGTTGCCCACGTGGGCGTTGAAGTCCCCCAGTAGAACAACGGAGTCCCCGGGTGGTGCACTGTCCAGTACCCCTCCCAGGGACTCCAAGAAGGTCTGGTCTGCACTGCTGCTCGGCCCGTAGGCCGACACAACAGTGACAGACCTGTGCCCCACCTGAAGGCGGAGGGACGCGACCCTCTCGTTCACCGGGGTAAACTCCAACACGTGGCGGCTGAGCTGTGGGGCTATGAGCCCACACCAGCCCGCCGCCTCTCCCCGTGAGCAACGCCAGAGAAATGGAGCGTCCAGCCCCTCTCGAGGAGACGGGTTCCAGAGCCCGGGCTGTGCTGGAGGTGAGGCCGACTATATCTAGTCGGTAGCGCTCGACCTCCCGCACGAGCTCAGGCTCCTCCCCCAGCTCAGGCTCCTCCCCCAGCGCGGTGACATGTCCCTAAAGCCCGTTTCTGTATCTGGAGATCCGGTCGTCGAGGCCCCGCCTTCGACCGCTGCCCGGATCCCTCTGCACCGGCCCCTTATGGATCCTCCCACAGGTGCTGGGTCCACGGGAGGACGGCGCTCGTTTGGGCCTGTCCCATATTATAACTCATATAGACCGCAAAATATATAGGTTTTATTATAATTAAGAAACACTTTTGTAAATTATTCTTTAACTCCTTCTTCTTCTTTTGTCAATGTATCTACTACTAAAATCGACTAAATAAACGAAAAGTGTTTCTGTTTAATTTCTGCTCTTTTCAGTCTGTTTTTACTCCTCTACTTTATCCTCTACTTTATCTCGTCTCGATCTTTAAACAGAGATCCGGACAACCTCTGAAACCCTTTCTACGATCCTCTACTTTATCTTAACTTTGGTTAGAGAAAACGTGTGGGACGCCTCACACTTTTATTATGAACTCTTTTTAACTGAAGGCAAATTCTTTTATCAAAAACATAAACATTGAGCCCACAATAGTGTTTGACTTTTATTACATTCTTCAACACATGTCAGTCTGAAGTGTTGGAGAATGTACAATACTTTCATTTAGATCTGATACTCACATCCTGAGACCCTCGAAGGCGCGTACGAGCTCCTCTATGGGGTCCGGCCCGAGTCGAGAAGGTGGAGCTCTGGAACACAGACACACAGGGTTAACTCTGTCTCCTCTGCACATTTACATTTAATGTTTTCAGACCAGTCGAATCACACAAATGAAAAGGAGCGGTGCCAGCTATTAGCCGAAAGCTAACAAGCTAAACTTGACGTGCGCCGTGACAAAATGCCACCAAATTCAGAAAATCTCTTGACTCTTTAACAGTGGAAGTATCAGCAGTCAAGGAACAGAAAACACAAAAGGAACCCAGAGCGGAGGGAAATGTGGAGGAAATTAAGAAGTTGCTTGACTTTTTAATGGACGAAATCACTGCAATCAAAGATCATCAAAAGCAGCTCCAGTTGGAGGGGGAAGTGAAACAACTGTGGACCCAAACATAGAGAAGGACAAAAAGGACCTGGAGAGGAGATGTGAGGACATGGAACAGTGCTCCAGGATTAATGATGCTGTGGTAACAGGTCTGAAAATCAAGCCACGGTCAAAGAGCTGCGACCGTGGAGATCATGAAATTCGTTAACAGGAAAAAAAGACGGATCTGTTAAAACAAGTGAGGAAGCTGAAAGGGACACATGTATTTCTGAACGATCATCTGACGAAGAGGAACGCAAAGCACTCACAAACTCACAGTCAAGACTTAAAACAGAGGGTTTTGGACTGAACTGAGTGCACACAGCAGGGTGATCACGACGGGGGCTGAAGTGGACCCGGGTAACACATTTTATTCTCGGGTGAACTTAGATTGTAACTGTCCCTCTGAAGACGACTACAGTGCAGTGAATGCTGCTGAAGGGAATGTTACTCACTTTAACAGTAGAAGTGTCTGAACCAACTTCAGTAGCGTTCAAGTTTTATCTCCAGCTATTTTCAGTCCCATTTAGTATTGTTACCATTTCTGAAACACGGTTCAATGAGGAAAAGGATTTGGTATTGGAAGGATATGATTGAAACGATGTAAATATAAAGAACTAAACAGGAGGTGGGGTGGATATATATGTAAATAAGAAGATCACGTACAAAGTCATTGAAAAAGGTCACTCTCAATAGATAATGTACTTCTATTGAAATAAAATAAAAAGCATAAGATATTATTTATCTGCGGAGACGTCAATATAGATCTAATAATCCCAATAAACATAAATCAGCTGATGATTTCATGAACCAAATGTATAGCATGAGCCTGTTTCCAACGATCACTAAACCTGAAAAGTCCACCGAGGACCTTCAGTTTTAGATCTCGACTGGAGCCGTGCGCTCAGTAAGACCCAAACTTTTCTGGCTGGGACCCTCAGTACAGCCACGCAACTGACCCGGGACCCCAAAGTGAAATGAAAATCATTTAAAGTGTCAAAGCGTGTTGGTTATTTGAATAGTTTATTGTCTTATTGGACTCAATTTCATGAAAACATACTGTTTTTAATTTGAAAACTAGAGCAAATATAGTGTCACATTTACTCAAATTAGATCCTGAAATCATCTGGTGACCCCCGACCCCCACTTTGGGAACCACTGAGACAGAGCATAGTGCATACAATAACGTCCTACAAATATTTTGTACATTGTACAATAAACACTGCCCAGAGCACAAATATAGTACAAAACAAACAAAAAAACACATTTATTAAATGGTTGACACATGGTTTACAAAAAGCATGTCACAAGAAAAATAATCTATTTATAAAACTGAAGACTAAAGAAGCTGAAACTCAGTATAAATCAAACAGAAATCTTAATCTTACCAAGTAAGAAATTGTACTTTGGAGCTGTATTGAATAAAAACAACATTAAAGGAGTCTGGAATGTTCTAAATATCTTTCTTAAAAATGATCCAGGCCCAGGATTTTACTGATGAAAACAAGGAAATCGTGACTTGAATGCTGTAGTTGATCAATGAAATGATTCTTTTGTAAATGTCGGGCCTGAACTGGAAAAATCCCAATAGTAATAGTTATAACTTGGACCATGCACAAATAGAAAGGAATCCTAAGACATTTTTCTTGCTGATGTGAGCGAGTCTGAAATCATAGCAGCTATGAATAAACGAAAAAATAAATCATCCACCAATTCCCATGACATGGACGATTCATAAAAACTGTAACAGAAGGAAGTTTGAAACCCTTAACGCACGTATTTAACTTATCTTTGGAAACCGGAACATTCCTGAATAAAATTTAAGTCGCCAAAAAAAAGCAAACATATCTTCACAAACTATGGACCTCTCTAGTCTCTCTGCTCCCCCAGTTTCCAAACTCTTACAAAAACGATGTGTTCAACACATGTCAGTCTGAAGTGTTGGAGAATGTACAATACTTTCATTTAGATCTGATACTCACATCCTGAGACCCTCGAAGGCGCGTACGAGCTCCTCTATGGGGTCCGGCCCGAGTCGAGAAGGGTCCGATCTGGAACACAGACACACAGGGTTAACTCTGTCTCCTCTGCACATTTACATTCATGTTTTCAGACCAGTCGAATCACACAGACACAAGTGAAAAGTCAATGGTCATTTATGATTTTAAAAAAGTACAAACCGTCTGGGACAGGAGTCCGTCCTCCTCTATCATAACTCACCTTGAGGGATGTCCTGGGGGACGTCCTGGTGGATGTCTTGGGGGACGTCTTGGGGGACGCCTTGGGGGACGTCCTGGGGGACGTCTTGGGGGACGCCCTGGGGGACGTCTTGGGGGACGCCTTGGGGGACGTCCTGGGGGACGTCTTGGGACGCCCTGGGGGACGTCTTGGGGGACGCCTTGGGGGACGTCCTGGGGGACGTCTTGGGGGACGCCTTGGGGGACGTCCTGGGGGACGTCCTGGTGGACGTCCTGGGGGACGTCCTGGGGGACGTCCTGGAGCTTGTGACCCTCCCGCCGGAGGGTCCACCTCCATTGAATGATTGTGATGGTCCTGTAACAGAACAGGAAACAGATGATCACTGTTAAAACCAAATGTGAAGATTATACTTTTGACGGTAACAAAGACGTGATGCTTGTTTTTAAAGTACAACCGATCAGACACGGCACATGCCTGAGTTTATCATCAACGATCGTTATTAAACTGTATTGTGTGTAATTTGAAGACGTAGGTCTGATGTAGCCGTAACACGTGCTGCCTATATATATGTGTGTATATATATATATTCAAACAGTATTGTTTGAATCATGATTGAAAGTCTCTGTTGTATGCATTCTTTCTGCCGTGCCGGTTCTTTCTGGCATGAAGAGGCAGCAAGTGTTACAGATACATCGGACCTACGTCTTCAAATGACACACAATACAGTTTAATAACGATCGTCCTTCGCTCAGATGTGGATTCACAGCCTCAAAGTTGTGTCTGTGCAAGAGTTTGGAACTTACCATAAGTTCTGTTATTCCTTCAAAATGGAGCGTGTGATACTTTTGAAACATGCACATGTGTAGACACGGGCGCCGCGATACTTCTGAAGTATCGCGAGCGCCGTGTACATCCGCACACGTGATCCAAATGTTGTTAGTATTTGTCGGGCGTCATCTTCTTGTTATTTGACACATTTTAAGGACTCTTTCCACTCAAAAACATTTGTTTTTTAATTGTGAATCATTGGTCCCGTTTCTAATTTCTCATCATTCTGAAATCCATGGCCTGGTGAAGTTAAACAGCTTCTATCCATTGGTTTTAAGAAGTAAAAAGTCCTCCAAATGTTGTTTATCCAGTGAGGAAGCTGAAACCCCAGGAACCTGTCGCTGAAATGCTCTGAAAACTCAGTTCTCTTCATCAGAAACAGGATTTGCTCCAAACACAGATTGATCTGAGGAGGACGCTCCGAGCCGCCAAAGCTCCAGCAGAAACCAACTTCAGCCCCGATGTCCATCCTACAGACAGAGGGAGAAAGTCAAGATCTTCAGCTCAGAACACGAAGGAAAGTTAAAACACCTCTGCTGTTTGTGAAATACTTCGTAGACTGAGCAGGAAGTTCCTGGATTCATGCAAATGGAATGGAAACACAGTACAATCTTTGTTAGATCAAACCAAACCTGTTTCTAATGATGACACAAAATATAATCAAGTTAAATCATTCATATCAGTTTTAATTTCAACACAGAATAAATTGAAATTTCAGGCTGTTCCAAAGTAATTCCACTAATGCAACTCAATATTTTATATCTGTCCATATTTTGTATAATGTAAGATAAATGGCTTTTACTTTTCTTCATTTCTGGACACAGTTTCTTCCCAGGTCTTTTCCATCTGACCTGAAGCCCAGGCCTGTTCCTTCCACAGCAGAATCCCTCTCTTTGCACAGATTACTTCCTGTCGTGGGTTCTTCAGCGCAGGAGAGTCAGAAAATCCAATAACAACAGGTTCAGTCTGCACTTGTGTTAAAGATGTGTAGAAAAAAGAAAAGAAAATATAGACTTCAAAAAACTAAGCAACTTGGAACACGTGACAAAACCATCCAATAGATCTGCATTTTAGACCTGGTTTAGACCTGGTTTAGTCCTGGTCTAGTCCATGAATGGCTGATCTAATCTAATCTAATCTAGTTGGAAGTTTGTTCACATTAAAGTTACATTTCGAAGTGAATTGTAAACCACATTGTGGGGAATAAAATACCCCACAGAGGGCTGTGGTTTTTTTCTTGGATCCATTTGATTTTGAAAGTATTATTTAAATCCACAAAGTATTTCATGTTTCCACTGGTTTTGGGTCCAGGATGAACAGATGTCTGTTTGTCCAGATGAAGTTTGTGAGTGTCGTGTCCTTCACAGACAGACAGGGTCCTCCTCTGCTTCTGTGAGGGGCCTCATGTACGGTCTGTGGGGGCAGCAGACCTTTGCCTCCGCGGGCCGCCCTGAGCCTTTAAAGGGCGTGTCACCTGCCTCTCTGTCGCCTCTGACGTCACCCGCCGTGGGGCGCGGCGGGAGCAGCACGAGGACGCAGCCTGGTCCAATCATCAGTTCAGGCCCAGGGCCAGCGATTGCCCGGTTCATCAGTGCAGTCCCTCCATTCATTCAGCCGCACCACACCCCTCCTGTCAATCAGGTCATGGCGCGTGCCAGGCGCGCGCCTGGCTGTTTGCCTGGTGCGCGCCTCGACCTTCACTTTTTCCAAATTCATTTTAACTCAAGCTTCCTAATCTGACCTGAAGCGCGTGGCGTCACGGGGTCACACCGGGACATCCCCAGCTCGTGCACGCGCCTCGTTCACGTGAAGCATAAAAAAGCATTAAATCATAGTTTTCTAATTAGTTTTTGTTGCTTAGAGCGGGCCCTGTCCGGCGTGTCCTCCGTGCGCATGCGCGCTCATGTGTTTCGGTAGGTGTGGGTCCTCTGCTTGTTGCGCATGCTCTGAACATTCATAGCAGGCATTAATTAAACATGTACTTTATAGGACGTAAACCACGGGCCTCTCCTGTTCTCTCACCCCGTCGTTCCCCCCGCGTGCCCCCTCTCCGTGTGGGACCCCCGCATCTGTGACACAAACAACCACAAACTATTTCGACGTGGGCGCAGGGCCCTCTAGTGGTGTAATAGTTGTTGTTCATACGATGACGGTGGGTGCTGTTAGACACTGAAGACATTTGGCTTATTTTCATTAACTCACTTTTAATACAGCAGGCTGGCATTACACACGTGCCGGTGGCTCCTGAACACATCACAACTTCCTTACTGCTCCGCCTCATTTTTGTTTTTTTATTTTTTTTTTTTTTTTAACAGAAACATCTCATCTAATGACTTTACATAACAAAGTCTTTGAACCTGACAGGTGGCCTAGTGATGCGGCCACTTCTAGTTTGCACCGTGTTTGGAGCAGAGGATGCTGTTCATGTGTAGCAGGTGCTGATCTGCTCGTCCTCTATCAGTTCTGGTTCTGTGACACCTGGATGTCACTGGGGGTCTTCCTCAGGTGTCTCCGGTTACGCCTGTAACGCTGACCTGATGACGTCACAATGCCGTAGGAGCGTGGTTCAGCCCGTGTTGTGGTGACAGTCGCAGGACGCCACCCACGCTCTGTCTGCACGTGCACCGTCCCACCAGGAGGCAACTCCGGAAGTCTCTTTGTGCCTCTGTTGTAGAATGTGCGTTGCCTTTGCTGGAGGTTTTGTCGAACTGAATGTGCGTTTGTCGGAACTGCAGGTTTCAAAATGATACTTGAGCTGGGTAAAGTGCTCCTGAGCACTGTTCCCTCTAAGCTGCGCTCCCAGGGGCATCGCGCAGAGAAAATCTTTGTCGCGCACGAGAGAAAAGAGAGAGAAAGAGAGCGAGAGGCGCGAGCCGCACACAGTGACGTGCACCTGAACACACCTGATCATTAACAGCACAAAGCGCCAAATCAAAGGCTCGGAACTAAAGTTCTACATCCCATACGCTTTTAACTAGTCTTTCTTCTAGACTCCACACCAACCCGCCTCGTATTCACGGAGTTTTGAGAACAAACAGCTGACGAACTAATGCGTCTAGAATAGCGCAAATTACCGCGAAGACTCGCGCTCCCCATCAGGGGTGAAAGTACCGCATTACGGCCCGTTACTGCGGACCCCTAAAACATTTGGTGGTAGCACGCTGTACCAGCAGACGAGCTCCTCCACGTGACGCACGGAAAAGTAGTCCCACTAAAATCATTACCTCTGGAGTCAAACCATCACATTAGACACAAACTTAATCCAGGGTCAGGCTGTGCACTTTTGGAGATTTAATCAGTCCAACCCCGAACTCTCAGAACTCACGTTAACTAACTTGATTTGAGTTCATTCATTTTGGATCTGACTTGTCTCCGCGCGTCTTTACGCGTCTTTACGCGGCAGCGGCGTGAGCGCCGTGAGCAGCGCGGCACGGACTTCTCAGACTCCTCTGTCTTCAGCTCCAGTGAAGAATCATGAAACAATCAGAGCAAACGCCACAGCGCGTCACAAAGTTTACCGCTTCGCACAGTTTTCGCGTGGATTGATATGCAAATGAGCCGCGTGCGTAACGAGGCGTTAAGTGCTTTATGCACAGAATAATCCCAAGTGAAAACTGGAAGAATGAAAATGAATGGGCACTGACGGAAGGTTTATTTAGGCTTTGAAGACTGACTTGTTGTGTCAGAGCTACAGTAAAGTCTAATCAATGACATCCTTAGTCAAGAGTTAACTGTAAATTATCATATTATCAATTCTCAGGCCTATTTGAAACATGGGTTAGGATCTAAACATGACACACAGGTTACTTTGTCCAGAGGCTTCAGAGGACATTTAAGCACAGAAATACAGAATTAAATGAATATTGCACAGAAGTGTTGCTGGATGTGAGTCAATCTTTATATTAAAATGCATCAGAAAACTGTGAAAGTTTTGGAGGGAAAAAACACCATGATCTGATTTGAACACAACTTAATGATGATGTCCATTTTTATTATTAATTCTACCTTCTACCTCTACCGACAGAGCAGCTCACAGACAGGGGGCGCTGAGGAGCAGAGGACAGTGCAGCTCACAGACAGGGGGCGCTGTAGTCCAGGGGCTGTGATCAGAGAGGAGGACAGTGCAGCTCACAGACAGGGGGCGCTGTAGTCCAGGGGCTGTGATCAGAGAGGAGGACAGAGCAGCTCACAGACAGGGGGCGCTGAGGAGCAGAGGACAGTGCAGCTCACAGACAGGGGGCGCTGTAGTCCAGGGGCTGTGATCAGAGAGGAGGACAGAGCAGCTCACAGACAGGGGGCGCTGAGGAGCAGAGGACAGAGCAGCTCACAGACAGGGGGCGCTGAGGAGCAGAGGACAGTGCAGCTCACAGACAGGGGGCGCTGTAGTCCAGGGGCTGTGATCAGAGAGGAGGACAGAGCCGCTCACAGACAGGGGGCGCTGAGGAGCAGAGGACAGAGCAGCTCACAGACAGGGGGCGCTGTAGAGCAGAGGACAGTGCAGCTCACAGACAGGGGGCGCTGAGGAGCAGAGGACAGTGCAGCTCACAGACAGGGGGCGCTGAGGAGCAGAGGACAGTGCAGCTCACAGAGAAACACTGACAAGATTTGACACAAGTGATCAGCAGCATGTGTCCTACACAGGTTAACATAACTGTGCCACAAGTTTTCTTCTGATAAACAAAGCCTCCATTTGAATCTTGGGCAGAAGTCGCCTGCATCGTAATGCATGATTAAAGGTGCACTATGGAACTTTTGTGTGGAGGGCCTGCCATTAGCCTATTGCATGATCATAAAATGTATCACTGTAACATTTGAGTTTGTTGATCTAAAACACCTCAAATCCCAGCAAACCCCCCCCCCCCAGAATTCTATCCAGGGATGCTTCATTAATGGATGAAGGCCAACAAAGTCTTGTGAAAAGTGCCCAAAAAAGACTGTTACGGCGCTGACCTCAGGTTTTGAACGATTGTGACCCCGATGTGGCCACAGTGCGTCTGATGTCGCTCACATGGTCCAAGGCACTGCTCAGGGAGTTTGTGTGTTTGTGTGTTTGCTCAGACACATGAAAAATTAGAGGGAACATCATGGTCTTTGTAGTTCCTTCTGTTTATTTCGCTGCTGCAACAAAACAACACTTTTTTTTTTTTACCAAAGGAGCTTGTGATTTAACGCAATTATTTTGAGACCTGACGATGCGTATTTAAGTTAATGTTACGTCCTGGTTTGGACAAGTTTTATGAATCATGTCATTTAAGTGTAACAATGTTTGGGTTTTTGTTGTTTTTTAATTAGCAACAGGTGATCGAATTAATTTCTCTTCGTCCGTCTCATTCTGAGGAGTTTTTTCTTCGCTTTGGGGAGTAAACCTGAGCAGAACGAAGGAGGCCGGTTCATTTAGTTTAAAAAGGAGTGAAAATGACTGATCACAAAGAGGGACTTTTCAAAACGAACAAAGAAACACGCCGTACGAGTGTCTGAGCGAGCGGTGCCTTTAACCCTCGCAGTGAAATGTGAACGTTCAAAATGAGCAGAGTGTTTCCCTCTGGTGTGGATTTATCAGAAATAAAGTCATGAGAAGAAGCTCTGTCCAATTCAAATGATCAGCTTTATTTCACATGTGCTCAGTGAAATAAAGTCTGTCCCTGACAAAAAAGATCTCTCCCTCTCCGATTCCAAAAAGCAAAAAGGAGCCGGAACAATAATAAAACACAGGCTTAAATCCCCCAGACATGGAGACATCAGACAGAAATAATTGAACATGAAGCGAAGGTTTTGTCTCAAACATCAGACGATCAGAGACACAGTGTTCACATCAGACACAACCTGTGACCTTCAAGTGACTTCAAATCTTCACACTTAATAAAACCACCTTTTTCTTCACGTTCTCCTTGTTTTCAGGCCGTCCGAGCCCAAGGTTCGATGTCTCGCTTTCATTGACGTTTTCTTCCAGAGATTCGTTTGTCTCTGAAGTTTTAACAGTTTCAGAGGCAGCAGGTGCTTCAAATTCAGCGTTCTTTCTCAGTCGGTTTATTTTTTATGATCTTTTTTGTGTGTCGTGTGTGAGGAGCGCCTTTTTTTCCTTGACAACTTCAGTGTTCTTTCTGATGATTATACGATGGCTAAACCGTGATATTTGTAAATGTGTGGAATCTTTCTGTGAGAACATCTGCTGCTCTGGACCAGGGCCTGGTGTCTGATGTTTCATTGACGCGGTGAAGGGTCACGTCCCAAACAACTCTGACACTTTTATGACCCGCCCTTTACAAGAACAGCTCCAGGACATGAACCCCGTGAAAAGCTAAAGCACCAGGATGAGATGGACATCAGACTTTTTAAGTTCTGGGATATTACTGAGCAGGTTTTATTCAACAGAATTCACCAGTGTCTACAGCAGGAGCATCGACCAAACAAGGGCTTCAGACCCTGATACGTGAACACGGGCGTCCAGCTCCACTTCTGAATCCAGATTACAAGATCTCACTTCAGTCTTTGAAAAACGTGTCTCACGTGTCTTGATCCTGGTCCTGGTCCTGGTCCTGGTCCTGATCCTGGTCCTGGTCCTGGTCCTGGTCCAGTCCTGGTCCTGTCTCTAGTCCTGGTCCTGGTCCTGGTCCTGATCCTGCCCTGATCCTGAAATACAGTTCAGTTTCACAAATAAAATTTATTACAAAAAGTTAAAATGTTTCCAGTTAAATTGGACCCACTTTAAGAATAAAAGGTTTGGCTGAAACGAACACGAGGTGCATCACAACAACAGGAGAAAAAGACCACTTTTTGGTCTCTTCTCCCCCCTCCCTCTCTCTCTCACTCTCCCTCTCTCTTCTCTCTCCCCCCTCCCTCTCTCTCCTCCCCCCTCTCTCTCTCTCTCCTCCCCCTCCCCCCCTCCCTCTCTCTCTTCTCTCCCCCCCCCTCTCTCTCTCTCTTGTTGCCGGGGTAACGCTCTGCAGACTCTTGTCGACGCTGACAGGAGGAATTCCCCACAAAATCTACAAAACCATCTGTTGTTTTCAGACAAACTCCGTGTGACGAGACTCGACTTCTGTTTAGATCAAATGTTGAACCTGACCGTTGGTCTTTGGCCATTGGTCGTTGGTCGTTGGCCGTTGGCCGTTGGCCGTTGGCCGTTGGCCGTTGGTCGTTGGCCGTTGGCCTTTGGCCGTTGGCCGTTGGTCGTTGGTCGTTGGTCGTTGGTCGTTGTCGTCAGTCGTTGAACGTTTGTCGTTGGTCGTTGGCCGTTGGTCTTTGGTCGTTGGTCGTTGGTCGCTGATCGTTGAACGTTGGTCGTTGGTCTTTGGTCTTTGCTCAGTGGTCGTTGGTCGTTGGTCGCTGATCGTTCAACGTTGGTCGTTGGTCTTTGGTCTTTGATCTTTGCTCGGTGGTCGTTGGTCATTGGTCGCTGATCGTTCTACGTTGGTCGTTGGTCTTTGGTCTTTGATCTTTGCTCGGTGGTCGTTGGTCATTGGTCACTGATCGTTGAACGTTGGTCGTTGGTCTTTGGTCTTTGCTCAGTGGTCGTTGGTCGTTGGTCGCTGATCGTTCAACGTTGGTCGTTGGTCTTTGGTCTTTGATCTTTGCTCGGTGGTCGTTGGTCATTGGTCGCTGATCGTTCTACGTTGGTCGTTGGTCTTTGGTCTTTGATCTTTGCTCGGTGGTCGTTGGTCATTGGTCGCTGATCGTTCTACGTTGGTCGTTGGTCTTTGGTCTTTGATCTTTGGTCGTTGGTCTTTGCTCGGTGGTCATTGGTCTTTGGTCGTTGGTCGTTGGCCGTTGGTCGTTTCTGTCACGTCTCTTTTCTGTTCAGGAGCTCAAGAATCTCACATTTTACTCCAGAGACGATGAACCCTCTGGACTTTCATGTCGCGCCTGTAAATGGTACAAATCCAGATCAAATGTTCCACCTCGGCACCTTCAATCTAAAAGTCTCTTTCTGTGACGTGTGTTTGTGGAAAAGCCTGGGAATGTTACACGTGTTGAATTTGAAGTAATGTTTCAATCCTGAATAAACAAGTTGGAATGTCTTCAATTTTGATTTTCAGTCGTTGAATTTTCACTGCAAATGTTACTCTGAATTTAGTCAGTTTTGTCTAAGGACCTGAAAATGTTTACAGTCATTTCATTGAATCATTTAAATGATTGAATTTTAAACAGAAAACACAATGAAAACGGCTAAATCCAGTCAGTGGAATCCAAAATCATGTCAGTCATTTCAGGGTTAAAAACATAAACACAATATTTTCATAATAAAATCGTGAATAACTTCAGCCTTTTCCATTGTTTTCATTAAAAACAGTAAACGTCTGTCAGAGGGAGGGGCTTGTGATTGTGGTGTGTTTAGTTCTGACGTCATTGTGTGTTAAAGCAGTGATTCTCAAACTTTTTCAGGCGTGACCCCCAAACACAAAAATAGACGACACCCAAAGTGATAAATGAGCCTCAAATCTAATGTTTGATTTTATTTAGAGAATATAGACCTAGAAAAATGACTTTGATCTGCGACAAACAGGACTCTACATTCACTGCACTTGAAGGAGGCCAAGCCTTGTTTAAGACGATTGAACACATTTTTCCATAATTTCCCCTGGAAATCATTTACCTCTAGTTTGAGAACCACTGTGTTAAAGGAGTAAAGAGTTAAAGGTTAGATCTGCCTTTATTTAAAATTCAAGATCAGATTAAACCATTGAGTCGGTGTGATCCCTCGTCCTCGTTAGGTCTGAGTAGAGTCTGTTTGTCCACATTTTCCTTCATTAAATGTAAAGTGTGTCACAAAGTGCAGTAAATCTGCTCTGAATGCGGTAAAACCCGCACAAACACTTTTTGTTCCGTGTTTTTCCCGCTTTAACCCTCAGTGCGCCGCTCTGTGTTTGTGCACTTCCTCTTGTGTCCAGCAGAGGGCGCTGTCTGCGCGTGTCCGGCCGCTGCTGCTCCACGTGCGCGGCACATGCGTCACTCTGACCTCAGATGACCACGAGACCTGTTTGGGACCGGACCAGGTCCAGACCCGGGACTGAGACACACAACATGTACACACACACAACACACACAACATGTACACACACAAACAACACACACAACAGGTACACACACAAACAACATACACAACATACACACAACATGTACACAACACACACAACATACACAACACACACAACATGTACACACACACAACATACACACAACATGTACACAGACACACACACACACACACAACATACACACAACACACACACAACATGTACACAACATGTACACAACATGTACACACACACACACACACACACACACTCACACACACACACACAGTACTCACACACACACTGTACACACACACACACACACACACATTCTCGTCTTCACACTCGTCTGTTAATAATGTTCGTTAAGCTCGTTCTCCTGATGATGTCACAGATTAAAAGCAGGTTCACTCGTCTCTTGTTGAGGAAGTGATTGATGTAAACTGGACGACCTCTGACCTCTGTGACCTCTGACCTCTGTGACCTCTGACCTCTGTGACCTCTGACCCCTGAAGAGAATCAATGTGAGCCGTGTCAAATATTCATGAGTCCTGACACGATCTGAAGAGGTTTGAACTGATTTAACGACCTGCAGGAGATCAATAAACACACTCGGGCTAACCACTCTGCACTGGAACACAGAGAGAGCGGGACTGGAACCCACAACCTCAGACGAGAGCGGGACTGGAACCCTCAACCTCAGACGAGCGCGAGACTGGAATCCACAACCTCAGACGAGAGCGGGACTGGAACCCACAACTGAAGACGAGAGCAAGACTGGAACCCACAACTGAAGACTGAGGGCGGGACTGGAACCCACAACCTCAGACGAGAGCGGGACTGGAACCCACAACCTCAGACTGAGAGCGGGACTGGAACCCACAACCTCAGACGAGAGCGGGACTGGAACCCTCAACCTCAGACGAGAGCAAGACTGGAACCCACAACCGAAGACTGAGGGCGAGACTGGAACCCACAACCTCAGACGAGAGCGGGACTGGAACCCACAACCTCAGACTGAGAACGGGACTGGAACCCACAACCTCAGACGAGAGCGGGACTGGAACCCACAACCTCAAACTGAGAGTGGGACTGTAACCCACAACCTCAGTCGAGAGCGGGACTGGAACCCACAACCTCAGACGAGAGCGAGACTGGAACCCACAACCTCAGACGAGAGCGGGACTGGAACCCACAACCTCAGACTGAGAACGGGACTGGAACCCACAACCTCAGACGAGAGCGGAGACTGGAACCCACAACCTCAGACGAGAGCAGGACTGGAACCCACAACCTCAGATGAGAGCGGGACTGGAACCCACAACCTCAGACAAGAGCGGGACTGGAACCCTCAGACGAAAGCGGGACTGGAACCCACAACCTCAGACGAGAGCGAGACTGGAACCCACAACCTCAGACGAGAGCGAGACTGGAACCCACAACCTCAGACGAGAGTGGGACTGGAACCCACAACCTCAGACGAGAGCGGAGACTGGAACCCACAACCTCAGACGAGAGCGGGACTGGAACCCACAACCTCAGACTGAGAGCGGGACTGGAACCAAAAACTTTAGACTGAGCGCCGGACTGGAACCCACAACCTCAGACTGAGACTAAAGTGCTCAGACTAAACCAGGTCTAAACCAGATCTAAACCAGGACTAAACCAGGACTAAACCAGGTCTAAACCACATCTAAACCAGGTCTAAACCAGGTCTAAACCAGGTCTAAACCAGGTCTAAACCAGGTCTAAACCAGGTCTAAACCAGGTCTAAACCAGGTCTAAACCAGGACTAAACCAGGTCTAAACCAGGTCTAAACCAGGACTAAACCAGGTCTAAACCAGGTCTAAACCAGGACTAAACCAGGTCTAAACCAGGTCTAAACCAGGACTAAACCAGGACTAAACCAGGTCTAAACCAGGTCTAAACCAGGTCTAAACCAGGTCTAAACCAGGTCTAAACCAGGTCTAAACCAGGTCTAAACCAGGACTAAACCAGGTCTAAACCAGGTCTAAACCAGGACTAAACCAGGTCTAAACCAGGTCTAAACCAGGTCTAAACCAGGGCTAAACCAGGACTAAACCAGGTCTAAACCAGGTCTAAACCAGGACTAAACCAGGTCTAAACCAGGACTAAACCAGGGCTAAACCAGGACTAAACCAGGTCTAAACCAGGTCTAAACCAGGACTAAACCAGGTCTAACCCAGGACTAAACCAGGACTAAACCAGGTCTTCTGCTGGAGTGAATGATGTTTAGATCTGACTCGTTCTAAACACATTTTATTTTTATTTTTAATTTTCAAACCAAACGCCTGGACTCTGGACAGAATCATTAAATCAGACTAAATCATCAGTGATTTTATTTATTCATAATTAAATAAAATAAGAACATTGTTTTCCTCAGGATCAATCGACCACATTCACAACATTTTAGAGACATTTTAATCTCATGGAGGTTTATTCTGTGGAGAGTCACTGTTTTTGAAGGAAATGCCCAAAATTTAAGATTCATAAATGTTGAACCTTATTATTATTATTATTATTATTATTTTTTTTTTATTATTATTATTATTACCATTATTATGTTCTCAAAAATCAGTCAGTTTAAACTTAAAACATTAAAGCAGTTCATTTGTATAATTTATTAAATCAATTGGCGGCCTGCGGGCAAACCTGGCCCACCAAGCAACACTGTCCGGCCCATCACTGGCATCGGGTTTAGTCTTGGCTCAGGACTGGGTTTGGGACCAGGTCCAGTTCTCGTCTGTTAATCCATCTCCATAACTTCAGGAGGTGTCTGGGGAGAGGGAAACATGTTTAGATCAAATCCTGACCTCTGACCTCTGCGTTCAAAGATGGCGCCGTCGACCCCAAATAAATCTGAATTAATATGGACCAATGTTTTGTCTGTGTCTCCATCAGGTTTGTTCAGTGGAAAAGCTCTAATTCTGTGGTTTTAAGACTAAAAAAACGTGGGATTCTTAGTTTAAAGTTTAAATTTCAGTTTAAAAAGCGACCTTTGATCATAAAAAGGTGAAACATTCATGAAATCACAGTTAGATCGATTCAAACTCTTCAATCAGACGGTTTTTTCTTCGATTTCTTGTCTCTTTCACCAATAAATCTCCACAAATGTCAATAAAAGCGTTCAGTGCAGGCCCCGCCCCCTCTGCAGATCGATACACAGGCCCCGCCCCCTCCGTAGAGCTATACACAGGCCCCGCCCCCTCGATACACATACTCATTTTAGACCTGGTTTAGGACTAATTTAGACCTGACCTCACCTCTCTCCTCCCCCCTTTCCTCCTCCTCTCTTTCTTCTTCCCTCCCTCCCTCCCTCCCTTCCTCCCTCTTTCCTCCCTCCCCTCTCTCCCCTTTCTCTCCTCTTCCTCGTCCTCTCTCTCCTCTTTCCTCCCTCCCCTCTTTCCTCCCTCCCTCCCATTTCTCTCCTCTTCCTCCTCCTCCTCTCCCTCCCTCCCCTCTCTCCTCTTCCTCCTCCTCTCTCTCCTCTTTCCTCCCTCCCTCCCTCCCTCCCTCCCCTTTCTCTCCTCCACTCTCCTCTTTCCTTCCTCCCCTCTCTCCCCTTTCTCTTCTCTTCCCTCTCTCTCTCTCCCTCCCTCTTTCCTCCCTCCCTCCCCTCTCTCCCCTTTCTCTCCTCTTCCTCCTCCTCTCTCTCCTCTCAATTCGCCCCCCCCTCTCTGTCTCTCTCCCCCATCTCTCTTTTTCTTTTCCCCTCTCCTCTCTCTCCCCTCCCCCACTCTCTCTCCCCCCTCTCTTTTGCGCTCTCTCTCCTCCTTCTCCCTTCTTTTTTTCCCTTCCCTCCCACCTCTTTCTTCTCCTTCTTCCTTCTGTCGCTCTCCTCTCTCTCCTCTGTCTTCCCCCTCCTCCTCTCTCTCCCCCTCTGTACCCCCCCCCCCCCCCTCTCTCCCTCCTCCCCCTCCTCCTCCTCCTCTGTCTCCCCCCTCTGCTCCTCTCATTTTCTCATAAACATCTCTTTTTCTAAAACACAGATGAAGATAGAATCAGGCTCAGCTGAAACGCTCAAGCGGGTGTCCCCCCTTTGTACCCGGTGTCCCCCCTTTGTACCGGTGTCCCCCCTGTGTACCCGGTGTCCCCCCTTTGTACCCGGTGTCCCCCCTTTGTACTCTCTTGGTCTCCCACCCTCTCCTTTAAACACACTCCTCTCCTCTCCTTTTTCCTCCCTCTCTTCTTTCCTCTCCTCTCACTTTCTCCTCTCCTCTCCCTCTCTTCTCTACTCTCCCTCTCTCCTCTCCTCTCTTCTTTCCTCTCACTTTCTCCTCTCCCTCTCTCCTCTCTCCTCTCCTCTCTTCTTTCCTCTCACTTTCTCCTCTCCTTTCCCTCTCTCCTCTCCTCTCCTCTCTCTCTTTCTCTCCTCTCTCCCTTCTTCTCCCCTCTCCTTCTGTCCCCTCCTCGCTCTCTCCTTTTCTCCCCTCCTCTTTCTCTCCCTCCTCTGTCTCTCTCCCTCCCCCCCTCTCCTCTCCCCTCTCTCCCCCTCTCCTCCTCGTCTCTCCCTCTCCCCCTCTGTCTCTCCCCTCTCTCCCCCTCTCCTCCTCGTCTCTCCCTCTCCTCCTCTCCCCCTCTGTCTCTCCCCCCTCCCCCCCTCTCCCCCTCTCCTCCTCGTCTCTCCCCTCTCCCTCTCCCCCTCTGTCTCTCCCCTGTCTCCCCCTCTCCTCCTCGTCTCTCCCTCTCCCCCTCTCCCTCTCCCCCTCTGTCTCTCCCCTGTCTCCCCCTCTCCTCCTCGTCTCTTCCTCTCCCCCTCTGTCTCTCCCCCCCCCCTCTCCCCCTCTCCTCCTCGTCTCTCCCTCTCCCCCTCTCCCCCTCTGTCTCTCCCCTGTCTCCCCCCCTCCCCCCCTCTCCCCCGCGCGCAGAAGCCGCTGCCTCTAGGACCCAGCTCCGCCGCGCGCTCTTTGTACTTTGGAGACGGAGCTGCGCTTCTTCCGCGCGTCTTTATCACGAATCGCATCGAGCGCGCGGACGCGGCGGCAGCTCAGACGACGCGCGGCGCCGCCTGAAGAACACATCCAGAGTCTGTTTTGTTTTCACTCTTTTCTTTTCTGATTCCTTCTTGAACCGCACCGTTTCCGCGCGGGTCCTGCTCCGGCGCCGCGATGGACGCCGCCGTGACCGGATCGTGTTACGCGCTTTTTGGCACACGGCTGCGATCCACGGGACTATGATCTCCGCTCCGCTCTGCTTGCCGCTTCTTACCGCCGACGTCTGTGCAGTGAACGGACCGAGGAGCGCCGCCAATCACCGCCAACTTTGACGCGTCTCCATCAAGGTAGCGGCGTCCGCGCGCGCGAGGTGAGTACTGTCCGTCCACAGCGGAGCGCCGAGGTGCGTTTATCCTCCGCGATCCACGAGCTTTACGCGCGGTTCCACCTGGAGAGGCTCTGGCGCGTCGTGTGGAGCCGCGCGGGTCACGTTTGGTCGTGGATTTTGGAGGAAAACGTCAAATGCAGCGCGCGTCTTGAAAATGGCCTCTGTATTTTGGGAGCGCGTTCCCTCCGCGCGGCGGAGGCGCAGACGTGTCACTGAATACTAATCAGCGCCGCTCGCTTTTCTCTCCGTTTTCCGCGCGTTTCGGGAGGTTTTCGTTACGATTCGGTCAAAGGGAATCCCGGGCTCGTGCGCGCGGCGGCGGTTTGAGCGGATTTAATTAACGCTCAGTGTTTGATCTCACTGTTGACGCGGCCGAAATGTAATTATGCATCATTTATGAATCTGAGGCGTTTGTGGCTCAGAGCGAACGTTCAGCCGCGGCTTCTGTCCCCGCTTTGGTTTTAATGGATTCATTTTGGATTCTTCTTTTTAAAACACGGCGCAGTTTAAACACGATTAGATTCAAATTAATGAAAGACATCGGTCAGAACCAGGATCAGGACCAGGACCAGGATCAGGGCCTGGACCAGGACCAGGACCAGGACTGAGACCAAGACCAGGACCAGGACCAGGACTGAGACCAAGACCAGGACCAGGACCAGGACCAGGACCAGGGCCTGGCGCGATGTTTTGCAACAGATTTTGATGTGAATCCCGGTCCACACTGGCACTAAACCTGGACTCAAACCAGGACTAGATCAGGTCTAAACAAAGTCTGACAGGACCAAATCCACTCAGGACTAAAATGGGATCGATTTAGGACCAAAGTGTGAAGCATTCGCCAGATTTGGTTCTGGTTTAGTCCTGGTTTAAATGTGGACCTGGTTTGGTCTTAACAGACTTTAACCTGCTTTAAACCTTTGGTCCTGGTTCAGTCCTGGTTCAGTCCTGGTTCAGTCCTGGTTCAGTCCTGGTTCAGTCCTGGTTCAGTCCTGGGTTAGTTCTGGGTTAGTCCTGGTCTTTTCACTGATTTCTTTTGCAACAGAAAGTTTTGATATTTGTCTTGGTTCTTTCTTATTCTTGGTTTAGTCCTGGATTCTTTAGACCTGATTTAGTTTAAATTTAGTCCCGAAGAAAACCTGGTTTAGTCCTGGTTTAGTCCCGGCCCCGGTCCCGGTCCCGGTCCTGGTCCTGGTCCTGGTCCTGGTCCCAGTCCCGGTCCTGGTCCTGGCCCTGGTCTGGTCCTGGTCCTCGCTCTGGTCCTGGTCCCAGTCCTGGCCCCGTCCCCGGTCCAGGTCCAGTCCCAGTCCTGGTCCTGGTCCTGGTCCTGGTCCTGGTCCTGGCCCCGTCCCCGGCCCCGGCCCCGGCCCCGGCCCCGGTCCAGTCCCAGTCCCAGTCCCGGTCCCGGTCCTGGTCCTGGTCCAGTCCTGGTCCAGTCCTGGTCCTGGTCCCGGTCCCGGTCCTGGTCCTGGTCCTCGCTCTGGTCCTGGTCCTCGCTCTGGTCCTGGTCCTCGCTCTGGTCCTGGTCCCGGTCCTGATCCTGGTCCTGGCCCTGGTCCTGGTCCTGGTCTCTGGCCCCGGCCCCGGTCCAGTCCTGGCCCCGGTCCAGTCCTGGTCCTGGTCCTGGTCCAGTCCTTTGTCCAGTCCTGGTCCAGTCCTGGTCCTGGTCCTGGTCCTGGTCCTGGTCCTGGTCCTGGTCCTGGTCCTGGTCCTGGTCCTGGTCCTGGTCCCGGTCCTGGTCCTTGCTCTGGTCCCGGTCCTGGTCCTGGTCCTGGTCCTGGTCCCGGTCCTGGTCCTCGCTCTGGTCCTGGTCCTGGTCCTGGTCCTGGTCCTCGCTCTGGTCCTGGTCCTGGTCCTGGTCCCGGTCCTGGTCCTCGCTCTGGTCCTGGTCCTCGCTCTGGTCCCGGTCCTGGTCCTGGTCCAGTCCTGGTCCAGTCCTGGTCCTGGTCCTGGTCCAGTCCTGGTCCAGTCCCGGTCCCGGTCCCGGTCCCGGTCCTGGTCCAGTCTCTGGTCTAGTCTCTGGTCTCTGGTCCTGGTCTGGTCCTGGTCCTCGCTCTGGTCCTGGTCCTGGTCCCGGCCCTGGTCCTGGTCCTCGCTCTGGTCCTGGTCCCGGTCCTGATCCTGGTCCTGGTCCTGGTCCCGGGCCTGGTCCTCGCTCTGGTCCTGGTCCCGGTCCTGATCCTGGTCCTGGTCCCGGTCCTGGTCCTTGCTCTGGTCCCGGTCCTGGTCCCGGTCCTGGTCCTCGCTCTGGTCCTGGTCCTGGTCCTGGTCCTGGTCCCGGCCCCGGTCCTCGCTCAGGTCCCGGTCCTGGTCCTGGTCCTCGCTCTGGTCCTGGTCCTGGTCCCGGCCCCGGTCCTGGTCCCGGCCCCGGTCCTCGCTCTGGTCCCGGTCCTGGTCCTGGTCCTCGCTCTGGTCCTGGTCCTGGTCCCGGCCCCGGTCCTGGTCCCGGCCCTGGTCCTCGCTCTGGTCCCGGTCCTGGTCCTGGTCCTCGCTCTGGTCCTGGTCCTGGTCCTGGTCCTGGTCCTGGTCCTCGCTCTGGTCCCGGTCCTGGTCCTGGTCCTCGCTCTGGTCCTGGTCCTGGTCCTGGTCCTCGCTCTGGTCCTGGTCCTGGTCCTGGTCCTGGTCCTCGCTCTGGTCCTGGTCCCGGCCCCGGCCCCGGCCCCGGTCCAGTCCCGGTCCAGTCCTGGTCTAGTCCTGTCTCTCTCTCAGGTGCAGACATGTGGTGGAGACAGTCCTGTGGGTGTGTCCTTCTCTTCTGCTTCACGTTCTCCTCCAACCTGTGGAACCAACGGTGAGTCACACCCCAGGGGTCAGGGGTCAGGGGTCAGAGGAGCAGAGGAGCAGGGGTCAGAGGGTCAGAGGGTCAGAGGGTCAGGGGTCAGGGGTCAGAGGAGCAGAGGGTCAGAGGGTCAGGGGTCAGAGGGTCAGAGGTCAGAGGAGCAGAGAGTCAGAGGAGCAGAGGGTCAGAGGAGCAGAGGAGTAGAGGGTCAGAGGTCAGAGGAGCAGAGAGTGAGAGGAGCAGAGAGTCAGAGGTCAGGTCAGGGCTGGGAGGGAGTCGAGAGGAGAGGGCAGAGAAGTCAGAGGCAGAGGAGCAGAGAGTGAGAGGAGCAGAGAGTCAGAGGAGCAGAGAGTGAGAGGAGCAGAGAGTCAGAGGAGCAGAGAGTCAGAGGAGCAGAGAGTCAGAGGAGAGTCAGATGAGCAGAGGTCAGAGGTCAGGGGTCAGAGGAGCAGAGGAGCAGGGGTCAGAGGGTCAGAGGTCAGAGGAGCAGAGAGTCAGAGGAGCAGAGGGTCAGAGGAGCAGAGAGTCAGAGGAGCAGAGGAGCAGAGGAGTAGAGGGTCAGAGGTCAGAGGAGCAGAGGTCAGAGGTCAGGGGTCAGAGGAGCAGAGGTCAGAGGTCAGAGGGTCAGAGTAAAAACACAAACAAGTCAAACGATCAGGATGAAAAGTCCAGCTCCATCAGTTTGAGTCTTCTACGTTGGTTACCGTGGGTTACCACGACCAGGAGCTCTCAGGCCTCATTATTCACTTTATCCTCTTTTTGCCTCAGATCACATTCTGTTGTAAACGCTCTTCTGTTTGACAGAACTCTGTTTCTGTCGATAAAACATCAGATAAAGTCGATGTGTGAAATGTTTAATGAACACGACACACGTCACACGCACCGACTCCTGAAAACATCTTTTTAGTCGAGTAGAACTTATTTCCTGTCGAGCTCTGCCTCGTGTGAACTACAACCAAACAAGATGGCGGCGCCCACGACAACTTCAGGAATAAGGAGAATAACTGAAGGAAAGGCCCTGTCCAGACCTTTTATAGATCCACGGTTAGCAAACAATGTGAGCTCAAAACGTTAGCTCAAAACGCCAACATAGTTAACTTACATAATTAGCCTACAACATTAGCATACATGGTTAGCTTACAGCGTTAGCATACATAGTTAGCCTACAGCGTTAGCATACATAGTTAGCCTACAGCGTTAGCATACATGGTTAGCCTACAACGTTAGCACACATGGTTAGCCTACAACGTTAGCACACATGGTTAGCCTACAACGTTAGCACACATGGTTAGCCTACAGCATTAGCTTACATTGCTAGCGCACACAGAGCACTTGGAGCAGCTCTTACAGAGAATCACATTTACATTTAAGAAAAGACGTTTATTTTTATCATCGACAACTGGTCTGTCCCAGAACTGAACCAGGACTAACCCAGGACTAACCCAGGACTAACCCAGGACTAACCCAGGACTAACCCAGGGAGGGCATCTGACACATGTTGTGTTTTCCAGGTTTATGGTGAATGCCATGACGGACATGAACATCACTTTGTTCACCAGGATTTTAGATCGACTCCTCGACGGTTACGACAACCGCCTCCGGCCCGGACTCGGAGGTAACACCCACCAGACTCAACCTGACCCTTGACCCCTGACCCTTGACCCCACCCTCCAGAGCTAAGCGACCAATCAGAGCCAGCGCACTGACGTGGTTTGACGTTTGAAGTGCTTTGTGTCATGAACTGGAATGTTCCACAGTCTGGCTTTAAACTGGTCTTTCCTGTATTCATTTCCTGCGGTGTTTTTATCACTTTTACTGCAGCCGTGACTGTAGTATCTCCACAGATCTGACCTGTAACCAGGCCTGAATTCAATGTGGGATTTACAACAAACAACAAGAAAAAAGACAAATCCTTACTCTCATATTCTAAAGAATTAAGTATAAAATATAATAGAATGAAAAGTGTCTGCACTCAAATGGAGCAAAGGATCATGGTTAATGTAGTTCCTCTGTTTTTTAGCGGCTGTTGCGACAAAACAAATCATTTAAAAGTGCCGTACCACGTGTGACACGTTACAAACCTCTTAAAGGGCCTATGACAGGTTTAAAGGGCCTATGACGGGTTGAAATACACATTTGACTAAAATGTAGTTAAGATAAATATATTCAAATTTCTACTAAAATCTTTACAAATTTAACCCCAGTTTAGCTGCTTTTTATGTTTTAAATGTTACTTCCTGGTTGTAAAGTATGACATCACACTAGGAAATCACCATAGCAACCACACTGTACACTGGGCCAAAACTCATCTAATGTCACAGATTTTGTTCATTTGACAAAGAAAAACACACGTGACACCTTTATTTTGTTGAATCAAAGTTTAAAGGGTCAAAAAAGTAGTTTCTTTTTTATAAATTGTGCATGTCCTTTGTCTCCCCAGTGTGACGTCATCAGTTAATTTACTTCCTGTAACAGATTTTATAACTTTTCTCCATAAATAGCGACTTGATTGGTGTAAAACTGTAATTTTTATTTACACAAAGTTTTAATGCACTGAAGAAAGTCAAAATTAGAAAATCGTAAAAACCCGTCATACGCCCTTTAATTATTAACTGTGAGGAGCTGCAGTGACTGTCACAGGGGGCTCATTTTGACCCGTCTGAGCTCATGACTGATGGAGACGTTGGACACCACAGTGCTCCAGTTGCATCGGTTGGTTTAAAGCCACACTGCAGAACATCACGGCCCTGCGCCCGGCGGCGGCCCGCGGCGCGCCCCGGGGCAGCGCCCCGGGCCCAGCGGCCCTGCGGCCCAGCGGCCCGCGCTCCGTTACATAATCCCAAAAGTACCGTTTTGTGCCGAATTCTCCGGGGCATTTTCAAACAAAAGCAGATGTCCAAATGAAACAACGGCACAAAAGAGTGCACTCACGTTTCCAAACTGTTTCGTAAGAACTGAAAGGATGACATAACTGTAAGTGTTCGGTCCTGTACAGACGTGTTCAGCCCACAGGGGGCGCTCTGTGCAGGTGAAACAAAGGTCACGGTGAATACAAACCCCCGAGGACCAAAACAAACTCACATGACGTAAGTGAAGGACTTTAAAAGCTGCTATTTTTGGAATATTTAGTGTTCACTTTAACAGAAGTGCATCGTTATTTTACATTTTGTTCATTAAACTGAAATATTGTTCAGAAATGGTCTAATAATAGAAACAGGTTCATTGACTTCCTCTCTATTGTGATAAGCCCAGCCTCTTCATACTGATAAACCCCGCCTCTTCATTCTGATAAGCCCCGCCTCTTCATTCTGATAAGCCCCGCCTCTTCATACTGATAAACCCCGCCTCTTCAGAAGATTTTCATTTCTGTGCTTTTATTGTTGAAAAATGCCCCTAAAATGACCTCAACATGTTTGACCCAGAGCCTACATTTTTCAAATAATCAGAGCGCAGAGCAGTGGGCGGGGACAGGGGGAAGGTGAATGAGCCTCAGAGTGAACTCAAACACGCAGTAATCAATCATAATCGTGCTCTGAGTTAAAGAGCGCCTCGGGGGGATGTTTTGAACGCCTTCCACATTCACTTTGTCGTGTTTTCTCGTCTCACGTTCTTGATCTGTAAAAGTGCTCACCGTTTGTCTTTTTATTCCCTGATTTTCAACTTTGATGAAACAAATGATAACGACACCAAACAACAAACACAACAAAAAGGCAGTAAGAGACACCAAATAATAATGAACCGATGCACATTCATGAAACTTCAAACACAGGAATTCATCATTAATGGATCCCCACACGGAAAATTAGGCTTGAGATTAAAAAAATGGTCTCTGGGTGGAGTCTGCATGTCCTCCCCGTGTTACCGTGGGTTCTCTCCGGGTTCTCCGGCTTCCTCCCACCGTCCAAAGACATGACTGTGTAGATTAATTGAGAACTCTAAATTGTCCCTAGTGAATGAATGTGAGAGTGAATGGTTGTCTGTCCTTGTCTGTGTCTCTGTGTCAGCCCTGGGACAAGTTGGCCACTGTCCAGGATGTACCCCGCCTAAGGCCCAAACTCACTGGGATAGGCTCCAGTCACCCGCGACCCCTAACGGGAATAAGCGGTAGAAAATGAATGAATGAATTAAAAAAATGAATGAATGAATTATTATTATTATTATTTTATAATTTTTTTTTTTATTTATTACTTTTATTTAACCCGTTTAAACCACATGGTGATCTAACCTTCTTTTTCATGTGTAAATTGCAGCACAAAATCAAAAACATTTACACATTTATATCAAGAAATATTTAAGATTAAAACAAAACTACATTAAAAAGCACAGACAATTTTCATAGATAATCACTGTAGAATATGTTCAAATTTTCATCAATAATAACTTTATTCATAAATATCCTCTCTCTAGACACCTTCAGTTCCAGATTTAAACCTTTATTTGGTTAACATTGTGTTTAAAAAGTCTCAGTGTACAATAGAAATAATAATTTAACTGTCGACTACTAAAATAATCTCTAGTTTCAGATCTATTTCTGCTCTTTAGCTTTCATTTCTCCGTCTGAACATGAAGCAGCCGCTTGTTACAAAAACACACGAACATCTGAAACACATGAAACATTTAACAGAACACGCTTCGCCGCACAAACACGCTTTAACCAGGACTGGACCACAGGGAATAAACCCCTCAACCCCACTGTCCGAGGGCACGCTTCACTGAACGAGCAGAGGGAATCAAACCCACGACCCCACTGCCCGAGGGCACGCTTCACTGAACGAGCAGAGGGAATCAAACCCACGACCCCACTGTCCGAGGGCACGCTTCACTGAAGGAGCAGAGGGAATCAAACCCACGACCCCACTGTCCGAGGGCACGCTTCACTGAACAAACAGAGGGAATCAAACCAACAACCCAACTGTCCGAGGGCACGCTTCACTGAACGAGCAGAGGGAATCAAACCCACGACCCCGCTGTCCGAGGGCACGCTTCACTGAACGAGCAGAGGGAATCAAACCCACGACCCCACTGTCCGAGGGCACGCTTCACTGAACGAGCAGAGGGAATCAAACCCACGACCCCACTGTCCGAGGGCACGCTTCACTGAACGAGCAGAGGGAATCAAACCCACGACCTGACTGTCCGAGGGCACGCTTCACTGAACGAGCAGAGGGAATCAACCCCACGACCCCACTGTCCAAGGGCACGCTTCACTGAACAAACAGAGGGAATCAAACCCACGACCCCACTGTCCGAGGGCACGCTTCAGCGAACAAACAGAGGGAATCAAACCCACGACCCCACTGTCCGAGGGCACGCTTCACTGAACAAACAGAGGGAATCAAACCCACGACCCCACTGTCCGAGGGCACGCTTCAGCGAACAAACAGAGGGAATCAAACCCACGACCCCACTGTCTGAGGGCACGCTTCAGCGAACAAACAGGGAATCAAACCCACCACCCCACTGTCCGAGGGCACGCTTCACTGAACGAGCAGAGGGAATCAAACCCACAACCCCACTGTCCGAGGGCACGCTTCAGCGAACAAACAGAGGGAATCAAACCCACGACCCACTGTCTGAGGGCACGCTTCACTGAACAAACAGAGGGAATCAAACCCACGACCCGACTGTCAAAGGGCACGCTTCACTGAAAGAGCAGAGGGAATCAAACCCACGACCCGACTGTCTGAGGGCACGCTTCACTGAACAAACAGAGGGAATCAAACCCACGACCTCACTGTCCGAGGGCACGCTTCACTGAACGAGCAGAGGGAATCAAACCCACGACCCGACTGTCAAAGGGCACGCTTCACTGAAAGAGCAGAGGGAATCAAACCCACGACCCGACTGTCTGAGGGCACGCTTCACTGAAAGAGCAGAGGGAATCAAACCCACGACCCCACTGTCCGAGGGCACGCTTCACTGAACGAGCAGAGGGAATCAAACCCACGACCCGACTGTCAAAGGGCACGCTTCACTGAAAGAGCAGAGGGAATCAAACCCACGACCCGACTGTCTGAGGGCACGCTTCACTGAAAGAGCAGAGGGAATCAAACCCACAACCCCACTGTCTGAGGGCACGCTTCACTGAACAAACAGAGGGAATCAACACCACGACCCCACTGTCCGAGGGCACGCTTCACTGAACAAACAGAGGGAATCAAACCCACAACCCCACTGTCTGAGGGCACGCTTCACTGAACGAGCAGAGGGAATCAAACCCACAACCCCACTGTCCGAGGGCACGCTTCACTGAACAAACAGAGGGAATCAAACCCACGACCCCACTGTCTGAGGGCACGCTTCACTGAACAAACAGAGGGAATCAACACCACGACCCCACTGTCCGAGGGCACGCTTCACTGAACGAGCAGAGGGAATCAAACCCACGACCCCACTGTCTGAGGGCACGCTTCACTGAACAAACAGAGGGAATCAAACCCACGACCCCACTGTCCGAGGGCACGCTTCACTGAACGAGCAGAGGGAATCAAACCCACAACCTCACTGTCTGAGGGCACGCTTCACTGAACAAACAGAGGGAATCAAACCCACGACCCCACTGTCCGAGGGCACGCTTCACTGAACGAGCAGAGGGAATCAACACCACGACCCCACTGTCCGAGGGCACGCTTCACTGAACAAACAGAGGGAATCAAACCCACGACCCCACTGTCCGAGGGCACGCTTCACTGAACAAACAGAGGGAATCAACACCACGACCCCACTGTCCGAGGGCACGCTTCACTGAACAAACAGAGGGAATCAACACCACGACCCCACTGTCCGAGGGCACGCTTCACTGAACAAACAGAGGGAATCAAACCCACAACCCCACTGTCCGAGGGCACGCTTCACTGAACGAGCAGAGGGAATCAAACCCACAACCTCACTGTCCGAGGGCACGCTTCACTGAACGAGCAGAGGGAATCAAACCCACAACCTCACTGTCCGAGGGCACGCTTCACTGAACGAGCAGAGGGAATCAAACCCACGACCCCACTGTCCGAGGGCACGCTTCACTGAACGAGCAGAGGGAATCAAACCCACAACCTCACTGTCCGAGGGCACGCTTCACTGAACAAACAGAGGGAATCAAACCCACAACCCCACTGTCCGAGGGCATGCTTCACTGAACGAGCAGAGGGAATCAAACCCACAACCTCACTGTCCGAGGGCACGCTTCACTGAACAAACAGAGGGAATCAAACCCACAACCCCACTGTCCGAGGGCACGCTTCACTGAACGAGCAGAGGGAATCAAACCCACAACCTCACTGTCCGAGGGCACGCTTCACTGAACAAACAGAGGGAATAAACCCCACGACCCCACTGTCAAAGGGCAAACTTGCAGAGGGAATAGAACCCATGAGGGAAGCAGCAGGTGAAAAGGAAAAACGTCTAAAAGATGAGGGACAACTTCTTTTAGTTTGATTTCTAAATGTACAAATGTATTTCAGTGTTTTTTCTCCGTGGTTTGTTTTCGTTCGTTGTTTCTCGTGACATCACAACCTTCTGCAGGTCGGCCATGTTTAAACAGATGGTGCTGAGCTCTAGTGAATGTTGTTTTAATCCAATCAGAAATGATCGGTTCGTTTTGAATCATTCACGACAAAACACGACGCGATCGTTTGGTAAAAGGTCATGACATCATCATTAGACCTCCTTTAAAACGAGACATGTCAGAACACCTCCTCCTCCTCCACCTCCTCCTCCTCCACCTCCTCCTCCACCTCCTTCTCCTCCTCCACCTCCTTTTCCTCACTCTCTGTCCTTCTTTCCCTTGTTCTCCTCCTCTCCTCGTTCTTCTCTCCCTCGTTCTTCTCTTCGTTCTTCTCCTCCTCCTCCTCCTCCTCACTCTCTGTCCTCCTCTCGCTCATTTTTTTCTCCTTGTTCTCCTCCTCCTCCCCCTCACTCTCTGTCCACCTCTCCTTGTTCTCCTCCCTCTCGTTCTCCCCCTTTTCCTCACTCCTCCTCCTCTTCCTCGTTCTTCTCTCCCTCGTTCTTCTCTTCGTTCTTCTCCTCCTCCTCCTCCTCCTCACTCTCTGTCCTCCTCTCGCTCATTTTTTTCTCCTCGTTCTCCTCCTCCTCCCCCTCACTCTCTGTCCACCTCTCCTTGTTCTCCTCCCTCTCGTTCTCCCCCTTTTCCTCACTCCTCCTCCTCTTCCTCGTTCTTCTCTCCCTCGTTCTTCTCTTCGTTCTTCTCCTCCTCCTCCTCACTCTCTGTCCTCATCTCCTTGTACTCCTCCTCCTCTCCTCGTTCTTCTCCTCCTCCTCCTCACTCTCTGTCCTCCTCTTTTAGTTATTCTCTCCCTCATTTTCTTCTCCTCGTTCTCCTCCTCCTTCCCCTCACGCTCTGTCCTCCTTTCCCTTGTTCTCCTCCTCTCCTTGTTCTTCTCTCCCTCGTTCTTCTCCTCCCCCACACTCTCTGTCCTCCTCTCCTTGTTCTCCTCCCTCTCGTTCTCTCCCTTTTCCTCACTGTCTGTCCTCTTCCTCGTTCTTTTATTCCTCCTCGCTCTCTTCTGTCCTCCTTTCCCTTGTTCACCTCCTCACTCTCTGTCCTTCTCCCCCTTGTTCTCCCCCTTTTTCCTCTCTCTCGGTCCTACTCCTCCTCGTTCTTCTCCTCCTCCTCGTTCTCTTCTCTCCTCCTCTCCTTGTTCTCCTCTCCATTGTTTTCTTCTCCTTGTTCTCCTCCACCTCACTCTCTATCCTCCTCCCCTTGTTTTTTTTTTCTGCCCAGTTCCTCTCCTTGTTCTTCTCTCCCTCGTTTTCTTTTCCTCTAACCTCTTCTTCCTCCCCCTCATCCTCCCTCTCTCTCATTCTCCTCCTCACTCTCTGTCCTCCTCCCCTTATTTCTTTCTTCTTCCTTTTTCGTTCCTCCCCTTCGTTCTGTTCTCCCCCTTTTTCCTCTTCTTGTTCTTCTCTTCCTCCTTTCCTCCCCCTCGTCCTCCTTCTTCCTCGTCCTCACCCTCACTCTCTATCCTCCTCCCACTCGTTCTTCTCCCCTCGTTTTCCCTCCTCACCCCCCTTTCTCTCGCTCTCTGCTCTCCTGTGTCTGTCCTCTTCCCCGTCCTGTTTGTCTGCCCTCCTCTTCCTCGTTTTCCTCCCTCTTATCCCCCTCTCCCTCACTCTCACTCTTTTGCTCTCCTCCTCTTCCTTCTCTCCCACTCTCTCCTTCTTCTCTCCCTCGTTTTCCTCTTCTTGTTTCCTCTCTGTCCTCTTCCGCTTTGTGTTTCTCCTTCTCGTTTTCTATCTCCCTCCACATTTTCCTCCCCCTCACTTCCCTCTTCCTCACTCTCTGTCCTCCTCCTCCTCCTCCTCGTTGCTCTCCTCTACCTCGTTTCTCCCTCACTCTCTGTCCTGTCTCCCTTGTTTTCCTCCCCCTCATTTTCCTCTCCTTCATTCTTCTCTTCCTCTCCTTTCACTCCCTCATTTTTCTCTCCCACACACTCTGTTCTTCTCCGCCTCGTTTTCCCCCTCACGCTCTCTCCTCTCTCTCCTCTCAGTTTTCTCTCCCTCATTTTTTCCTCTCTCCCAAACTCTCTTGTTTTTCTCTCCCTCGTTTCTCTCCTCACTCGTTTTCCTCTCCCTCGTTCTTCTCTTCCCCCCTCTCCTTGTCGCTCTTTTCTCCCTTGCTCTCTGTCCTCCTCCTCCTCCTCGTTTTTTTCCTCGCTCCTTTTCCTCTCCGTCCCCCTCTCCCTCTCATCCCCCTCTCCCTCGTCTCCCTCGTACCTCGTTTTCCTCTCCCTCGTTCTTCTCTTCCCCCCTCTCCTTGTTGCTCTTCTCTCCCTTGCTCTCTGTCCTTCTCCTCCTCGTTTCCTCTCTGTCTCTCCCTCTCCATCCCCCTCTCTCCCTCGTCTCCCTCGTCTCCCCCGTCCCTCGTTTTCCTCTCCCTTGTTCTTCTCTTCCCCCTTCTCCTTGTTGCTCTTCTCTCCCTTCTCTCTGTCCTCCTCCTCCTCGTTTCCTCTCTGTCTCCCCCTCTCCCTCTCCCTTGTCCCCCTCTCCCTCTCCGCCCCCCTCTCCCCCCTCTCCGTCCCGTCTCCTCTCGGACCTCGTGGACGTCGTACATCGGAGTGTTTTTCTGGTTCAGAGCTCACACGTTGCACAGGCTGCGTGCGTCTGGGAATATGAGAACATGGAAATGGGTCATTGAACATAAGGCCACATTTGCATCTCGACGCGAAAAGAAAACCCCCAACGAGAAGCTCCGAGAGGGAGAGTCTCACCCCCAACCACGGGGAGACGGGGGGAGAACAACAGTAACACAGGGAGAACACTCAGAAAGAGGGAGAGTCTCACCCCCAACCACCGGGAGACGGGGGGAGAACAACAGTAACACAGGGAGAACACTCAGAAAGAGGGAGAGTCTCACCCCCAACCACCGGGAGAACAACTCTGCCCCAGTAACACAGGGAGAGTCTCACCCCCAACCACCGGGAGAATCTCACCCCCAACCACCGGGAGACGGGGGGAGAACAACAGTAACACAGGGAGAACACTCAGAAAGAGGGAGAGTCTCACCCCCAACCACCGGGAGAACAACTCTGCCCCAGTAACACAGGGAGAGTCTCACCCCCAACCACCGGGAGACTCTCACCCCCAACCACCGGGAGAGCGACTCTGCCTCAGTAACACGGGGAGAACACCCAGAAAGAGGGAGAATCTCACCCCCAACCACCGGGAGAGCGACTCTGCCTCAGTAACACAGGGAGAACACCCAGAAAGAGGGAGAGTCTCACCCACAACCACCGGGAGAGCGACTCTAAAACAGTAACACAGGGAGAACACCCAGAAAGAGGGAGAGTCTCACCCACAACCACCGGGAGAGAGACTCTGCCACAGTAACACAGGGAGAACACTCAGACAGAGGGAGAATCTCACCCACAGCCTCCGGTTGCTTGTGTTAGTGTCACTAATCAAATCAAATCAAATCAAACTTTATTTATAAAGCGCTTTTCATACAATAATTGTAACACAAAGTGCTTTCCAGTTTACATATTAAAAACAATTCCCCAAACCCACCCCCACCCCGGCCCAACCATCCCTACATTAAAGCTTCCACACAAACACATACATACATTAAGATAATGGGCATGAGGCTGAATGCAGGTGAGCCAGTTGTGAGAGCACCATCAGAGGAGCCATCTGCACCAGGAGCAGAGAGTCGCCTGCAGCCACAGGACACAGACTTAGAGCCCAGAGGAGAGACCAGGCACAGACCAAACCTCCCCCAGGGGCCATGGACCAGTGCCCAGGGGCCGCAGCCGACCACCGCTCCCAGTACAGAGGGCCCCTCAGAGGAAACACTGGAGAGTCTAAAATGAATAAAGGGATTCAGATAAAGGAGGATAAAGATAAAATATATAGTAAAGTAAACACTAGTACCTAAGGTTGAATGTAAAATACATAAAAAGTAGCCTCAATTATAAATAAAATAATAAATTATTTTAAATACCGATGTAAATAATAAATAAATAAATAAATAATAAAATAAATAAATATTAGTCAAAAGCTAAACTAAAAAAAAAATCCACTACACTACATCTGTCCTCTTGATTTCCCTCCAACCCCGTTCTGCCGCACAAACACCACTTAGCGTCAGTGGCTATGCTAACATGCTAGCACGTGTTTCATTTTTATATTTTTTCACAACAGACTCTTCCATTGTTCCATTAGCACTAATGCACTTTCAATGGGAGAGTTAGCGTTAGCCTCAGAGTTAGCAATAGCCTCCAAACAACAGTTAACAGTTGCATTCTTTTGTGTAAATTATTACCGCTAGCAATTGGCGCCTAACACTACCACAGTGACACGCTAACAAACTTTGTTAAATCTAACATTATTCTGGACAATAAAGGACCAAAAACCCAGTGAGTTTGTTTAAATGTTTAGTTTGACCAAGTGCCACAGGAACAGGTGACCTTTAACCTCCAGGAAACAGAGCTCGACCTCCACAGTTTTCACTCGATGTAAAAAACATCAAACACATCTGTGTCTGACACGGCACAAACCACAACCACGACATTGTCTTTTGTTTCTCGATCAAACGGATGTGATGGATCTGACCTCGAGCTGGTCCTGGTGTCACTGAAGGGTCAAAGGTCAGGGTCATTTGGTGACTAATATCATCTAAACGGGTGAACGATACTTCTGCTCGATGGTCCGGCTAAAGCGGCTAAAGCGGCTAAGCTAACGACCTTCTGTTTTTATTCAGATTCTTCAGTTTTTCTCTCTTTCTCTCCCACGACATACTTTACTTCTCCATATCATTTGTACATCATTTATGATAGAATTGATCTTTTCTTTCTCCCTCTCTCTGTCGCTCTCTCCCCCCCCCCTCTCTCTCCCCCTCCCTCTCTCTCTCTCTCTCTCCCCCTCTCTTCTCCCCCCTCTCTCTCCCTCTCTCTCTCTCTCTCTCTCTCTCTCTCTCTCTCCCCCTCTCTCTCCCTTTCTTCCCCCCTCTCTCTCCCTCTCTCTCTGCCTCTCTCTCTCTCCCTCTCTCCCCCTCTCTCTCCCTTTCTTCCCCCCTCTCTCTCCCTCTCTCTCTGTCCTCTCTCTCTCCCCCTCCCTCCCCCTCCCTCTCCCCCCCTCTCCCTCTCTCTCCCCCTCCCTCTCTCTCTCCCCCTCTCTTCCCCCTTCTCTCTCTATCCCTCTCTCTCCCCCTCTCTCTCCCTCTCTATCTCTCCTTCTCTCTCTCCCTCTCTCTCTCTCTCCCCCCCTTTCTCCCCCCCTCTCTCCCTCTCCCCCTCCCTCTCCCCCCCCTCTGGATCTTGTTTCTTGTGAGTGTTTCTGAGCTGTGAGTAACATCTCCTGATCTGTAAATAAACATGGCAGCTCTCCCCCCTCCCTCCCCCTTTTTCTCTCCCTCCCTCCATCCAATTTCTTTTCTCTTCCTTCTTTCTCTTCTCTTTAACAATCTCTCTCCTCTTCTCTGTCTATCCATTTTTCTTTCCTCCTATCTTTACCCCCCTCCCTCTCGCCTTACCCTTTCATTCTTTTCTCACCCCTCTCTTCTCTTCTCCCTCTCTGTCTTTTCTTCTTATGTTTCGTTCCTCTTTCTCTCTCTCTCTCTCCTTCCTCTTCCTCTCTCTTCATCCTTCTCCATCTCTTCTCTTCTCTTCCCTCTCTTTCTCCCTCATGATCTCTCTCCCCCCTTATTTCCTCCTCTGTCTCTCTCTCTCCTCCCCTTCTCTGTCTTTTGTCTCCCGTCCCTTCTCTCTTTTCTCCCTCATTATTTCTCTCCTCTTCCTTCTCTCTTTCCTCTTCCTCCCTCTCTCCCTCTCCTTCTCTCCACCCCTCTTCCTTCTATCCCTCCTCCCCTCTCCCACTCTCTCCTCTTCCCTCTATCTTTCTCCTCCCCCCTCCCTTCTCCCTCTCTTTCCTTTCCCCTCTACCTCCCCCTCTCTCTCTTTTCTTCCCTCCCTTCTCTCCCTCATTATCCCCCTCCTCCCTTACCCCTCCTTTCTCTCCCTCCCTCTCTTCTCCCTTATTATTTCTCCCCCCTTATTTCCTCCCCTCTCCCCCCCGTCTCTCTCTCTTTCCTCTTCCCCCTCTCTCTCTTCTCTTCCCTCTCTTCTCTCCCTCATTACCCCTCCCCCCTTGTTTCCTCCCCTCCTCTCTCTCTTCTCTCCCCTCTCCTCCCCCTCATTACCCCCTCCCTCCTTGTTTCCTCCCCTCTCTCTCTGTCTGTCTCTCTCTCTCTCCCTTCTCTTCTCTCCCTCATGAACCCTCCCCCCTTGTTTCCTCCCCTCTCTCTCTGTCTGTCTCTCTCTCTCTCCCTTCTCTTCTCTCCCTCATGAACCCTCCCCCCTTGTTTCCTCCCCTCTCTCTCTCTCTCTTCTCTTCCCTCATGAACCCTCCCCCTTGTCTCCTCCTCCTCTCTCTCTCTCTCTCTCTCTCTCTTCTCTCCCCTCTCTTCTCTCCCTTATTACCCCCTCCCTCCTTGTTTCCTCCCCTCTCTCTCCCTTCTCTTCCCTCTCTTCTCTCCCTCATTACCTCCTCCCTCCTTCTTTCCTCCTCTCTCTCTTCTCTTCCCTCTCTTCTCTCCCTCATTACCCCTCCCCCCTTGTTTCCTCCCTCTCTCTCTCTCCCTCCCTCTCTCTTCTCTTTCCTCTCTTCTCCCTCATTACCCCTCCCCCCTTGTTTCCTCCCCTCACTCTCTGTCTCTCTGTCTCTCTCTCTCTCTCTCCCTTCTCTTCTCTCCCTCATGAACCCTCCCTCCTAGTTTCCTCCCCTCTCTCTCTGTCTCTCTCTCTCTCTTCCCTCTCTTCTCTCCCTCATGAACCCTCCCCCCTTGTTTCCTCCCCTCTCTCTCTCTCTCTTCTCTTCCCTCATGAACCCTCCCCCTTGTCTCCTCCTCCTCTCTCTCTCTCTCTCTCTCTCTCTCCCTTCTCTTCCCTCTCTTCTCTCCCTCATTACCTCCTCCCTCCTTCTTTCCTCCTCTCTCTCTTCTCTTCCCTCTCTTCTCTCCCTCATTACCCCTCCCCCCTTGTTTCCTCCCCCCCTCTCTCTCTCTCCCCTCCCCTCTCTCTTCTCTTTCCTCTCTTCTCCCCCTCTTTACCCCCTCCCTCCTTGTTTCCTCCCCTCACTCTCTGTCTCTCTGTCTCTCTCTCTCTCTCTCCCTTCTCTTCTCTCCCTCATGAACCCTCCCTCCTAGTTTCCTCCCCTCTCTCTCTGTCTCTCTCTCTCTCTTCCCTCTCTTCTCTCCCTCATTACCCCCTCCCCCCTTGTTTCCTCCCCTCTCTCTCTCTCTTCTCCTCCCTCTCTTCTCCCCTCATTACCCCCTCCCTCCTTGTTTCCTCCCCTCTCTCTCTCCCCCTCTGTCTCTCTCTTCTCTCCCTCATGAACCCTCCCCCTCTCCCCCTCTCTCTCTCTTTCCTCTCCCCTCTGTCTCTCTCTCTTCCCTCTCTGTTTCTTCTCTTCCTTCTCTTCTCTCCCTCATTACCCCCTCTCCCCCTCTCTTTCTCTCTTCTCTTCCCTCTCTTCTCTTTCCTCATGAACCCCCCCTCCCCCTCTCCCCCTCTCCCTCTCCCTGAGGACACGTTTCTCGCTCGGACGACTCTCTCGTTGTTTTGAGTTTCACTTGTTCCTGTTTTCTCCCCCCTCTCTCTCTCTCTCTCTCTTCTCTTCCCTCTCTTCTCTTCCCTCATGACCCCTCCCCTCTTGTTTCCCCCCCTCTCCCCCTCTCTCCCCCTCTCCCTCTCCCTGAGGACACGTTTCTCGCTCGGACGACTCTCTCGTTGTTTTGAGTTTCACTTGTTCCTGTTTTCTCCCCCCTCTCTCTCTCTCTCTCTCTCTTCTCTTCCCTCTCTTCTCTTCCCTCATGACCCCTCCCCTCTTGTTTCCCCCCCTCTCCCCCTCTCCCCCTCTCTCTCTCCCTGAGGACACGTTTCTCGCTCGGACGACTCTCTCGCTGTTTTGAGCTTCACTTGTTCCTGTTTTTCTCCTTCGTCGTTCCATCTGTTTATTTTTACAGTAACGAGCCGTAAACAGTCGACTCGTACAGTAAACGCCCCGATGCCCTCCCGTCCTCCCCCCGTCCTCCCCCGTCCTCCCCCCGTCTGTTTCACCTTCTGACGGCCGGGTTTACGGTTCATGTCTCTGTAACGACTGGAACTGTTCACATGAAACAAACACCGGCACAAAGCTCAACGTCTGTGTGGAGGAGAGAGAGAGAGAGGGGGGGAGGGAGGAGAGAGAGAGGGGGGGGGAGATAGAGAGAGAGGGGGGAGAGAGGGGGGAGAGAGAGAGAGAGGAGCGAGGGAAACAGGGAGGAGAGAGAGAGAGAGAGAGGGGGAGAGAGAGAGAGGGAGAGAGAGGAAGGGAGAGAGAGAGAGGGGGGGAGGGAGGAGAGAGAGAGAGAGAGAGAGAGGGGAGAGAGAGAGAGAGAGAGGGGGGGAGAGACAGGGAGGAGAGAGAGAGTGAGAGGGGGAGAGAGAGAGAGAGGGGGCAGGGAGGAGAGAGAGAGAGGGGGGAGGAGATAGAGAGAGATAGGGGGGAGAGAGGGGGAGGAGAGAGAGAGGGGGCAGGGGAAACAGGGAGGAGAGAGAGAGAGGGGGAGAAGACGGGGAGAGAGAGGGGGGAGACAGAGAGAGAGAGAGAGAGAGAGAGAGAGAGGGGGAGAGAGAGGGGAGAAGAGGAGAGAGAGAGAGGAGGAGAGAGAGAGAGAGAGGGGGAGAGAGAGAGAGAGAGAGAGGGGGGGCGGGGGAGACAGGGAGGAGAGAGAGGGGGGGGCAAAGAGGGGGGATAGAGGGGAGGAGAGAGAGAGGGGGGGCGGAGACAGGGAGGAGAGAGAGAGGGGGGGGAGAGAGGAGAGAGAGGGGGAGAGAGAGGGGAGGAGGAAGAAAGAAGGGGAGAAGAGAGAGGGGAGAGAGGGGGGAGACAGGGGGAGGTGGTCCACAGGAGGCTGTTTAATGATGTGCTGTGTTTGTCCTAAAGTCTGTTTGGAGTTTTAGAGATGGTTTAGTCCAAACATTAACGCCTAGTGTACACTGAGTCCAGTCCGGTCGCGGTCCGGGACCCGCGCGGGTCTCTTGCAGACGCCTGTCACACCAGCTCCGGTTCACTGCGGTCCGTTTTTTGACGAAAGCCACGTAGATTCACGTGGTTTCGCGCGAGAGCACTCGTCAAATGACATGAAAGCCGCACCAGACCGCTGCGGCGTCCGGCAAAAATAGACTTCTTGCGGATTCTTTCCGGAGACCCGCGGCTGCCGGACCCGCGGCCGCAGAGCTCCGAGGTCGGTGTGACAGGGCGCATTGATTTTAAGCACTTTCTAAGTCTTGCGGGACCCTTGCAGGACCCGCACGGGACCCGCGCGGGTCCCGAACCGGAGCCGGACCGTAGTCGGTGTGCATCAGGCGTAACTTTAGAGAAAAACAAGTCTTTTTTGCAAAACATGAAACACAAACCTGACAGAAAGAGAGAGAGAAAAATATAAAATAAAATACAGCGTCTCAAGACACAGTTTCATAAAATAATAAAAGCCTGTGGTTGTTCGTGTGAGTTTGGTCGAGTGTTTAAAGTCGAGTGTCGTGTTTTTCAGATCGAGTGACGGAGGTGAAGACCGACATCTACGTCACCAGCTTCGGCCCAGTGTCCGACACAGACATGGTGAGGACCAGAACCACCAGAACCACCAGAACCCACACCAGAACCACCAGAACACACACCAGAACCACCAGAACACACACCAGAACCACCAGAACACACACCAGAACCACCAGAACACACACCAGAACCACCAGAACCACAAGAACCCACACCAGAACCACCAGAACACACACCAGAACCACAAGAACACACACCAGAACCACCAGAACCACCAGAACACACACCAGAACCACCAGAACCACCAGAACACACACCAGAACCACCAGAACCACCAGAACTCACACCAGAACCACCAGAACACACACCAGAACCACCAGAACACACACCAGAACCACCAGAACCACCAGAACACACACCAGAACCACCAGAACACACACCAGAACCACCAGAACACACACCAGAACCACCAGAACACACACCAGAACCACCAGAACCACCAGAACTAACACCAGAACCACCAGAACACACACCAGAACCACCAGAACACACACCAGAACTAACACCAGAACCACCAGAACACACACCAGAACCACCAGAACACACACCAGAACCACCAGAACACACACCAGAACACACACCAGAACCACCAGAACACACACCAGAACACACACCAGAACCACAAGAACACACACCAGAACCACCAGAACACACACCAGAACACACACCAGAACCACCAGAACCACCAGAACCACCAGAACCACCAGAACCACCAGAACCACCAGAACCACCAGAACACACACCAGAACACAAGGATTATAAATCTTTAGCTGCTACGTGTTAAACACAGATTCTTTCTTCTTCTTCTTGTCTTTAAACCTGCTCTGACAAAGTTGTTCATCTAAAACCCTCTGGAGTCACTTGAGCTTCACACTCTGACGTCAAACACACGTCCTGCTGAACTCCCTCCGTCTGGGACCTTTTTTCAGATCATTATGTCATTTATCTGAGAATCTGTTTTAAATCATCACAGACTCAGATCATTTCTGCCTCTGAACATCATCACCTGATCAGCCTGAGCAGAGCGAGAACATTTGTGTAAGCGTCAGGCGCCTTCTGCTGGCTGCAGACACTCAGTGTCAGAAACGTGTTCGTTTAGTGCATAATAAACTTTTTAAAATTTGTTTCAAAACAAGAGATGCACTGAACAGGCACTGAAGAGCAGGTTTAAAGGATAATAACATGAAAAGTACATTATTTTTCTTTAAACCCTCTGTGCACTTACGTTGAACTGTCCAACTCGGATAAACTAAATGTCTGAAATGTTGTCCGCGTTTCCAAACAGAAATTCCAAGACGTGAGAGTGAATTTACAAGGAAGAAGTCAGAAAACTGACCTCCAAGAACAAATGCAGAGTGGATTTTATTAAAGTGTCGTTGATTTGTTGTTTTTAGCCTAAAAACCTCCCAGTGAACGTCGCTCCATTAAACAGACCAGAACAGCTCCAGCGTGGCCTTCTGTCCTTCAGGGCGTCTGCTTTATTTTTCTTCATTTATTTATAGGAATTAGGACGGCGCACGTTAACAAATGTGTCATAAATATGATGTTTTATTTCATGAGACGTGGGAAAGCAGAAAAAACACGAGGCATTCAAGTCAACGACGACAGACGCACAAGAGTTAAATATAAAAACTTAAACATAAAAGCCACAGACACTGGACACACGTTCAGTTTGACACGACAGTCCTCTCACTCAGAGCAGTAAAGGGTTAACGAGGCCATGTTTAAGGGTCTGAACAGATAAAACGTCCAATAAATCACAAAAAATGAAAATTTTTTCCAGATTTTTACCAAATAATGAAATTCCAGCTCTGTCTCTCAAAACTGTAAAAGACTAAACTTGTATTTATTTTACTTTTTGAGATACAGATGTTTTACTGACACTAATGGAAATAAAAATAAATGAAAAATTTAAACTGACAAGAATAAGAACAAATTTATGAATCTGTGAATAATTAGAATCATTTTTAGTTCTTACCAGTTCATTCATGAAATGCACAAAAGAGACACCAAGTAAAATCTGCATTTTCATATTTTTTGTGTGAAACGACAGAAAACAGAAAAGGCTCATGAATGTGAGCTTTTTAAACATCATTTTCTCACTTTTATGTGAAAAAGAATCATTACTCAATATTAATTGGTTCCAGTCCTGTGATGAGTTGGCCACTGTCCAGGGTGTACCCCGCCTAAGGCCCAAAGTCACTGGGATAGGCTCCAGTCACCCGCGACCCCTAACGGGAATAAGCGGGAGAGAATGAATGAATGAATGAATAATTGGTTTATTTTCTGCAAGTTTTTAAAAATAAAAACAGAAATGAGCGCTCACACAAACACAAAGGGTTAAACTGCTTTATTTACCACAAAATGGAGACGTCGATTATTATAAAGTCCACCTTAAAGAACACGTGACAGTGACTTTTTCTCTCTTTAATCCTGTTCTAACAATGTTCTTCATCAAAAACACACTGGAGTCACATTCAGTTTCATTCACGCTGTTTTGAGGAATGTTTGTTAGAAAATCCTCCCCCTCCGAGCGTCAAACACACTTCCTGCTGAACTTCCGGGATTTTCGTTTATATTTTCAGACTCATACGTCGTTTATCTGAGAATCTTCCTCTGTTTTTAGTCCTTAAATCACGGCTAAACTCCTGAGCATTTCTGCCTCTAAACACGATAACTGCAGCAGAATGACGTCTTTTCAGCACTAACTTCACTAGATTGTTTACAGCCCTGGCACCATCTGCTGGACGCACTCAGTAAGTGTCATTTCAGTGACTGATAACAGGGCAGAGAATGAGGAGGAAAGTGTTTTGTTTGTTTTAAAACATCAGATACAAATTTAAGGCGCTCAAGAGCAGGTTTAAAGGAGAAGAACAATATGAAAAATGCAGAATATTTCCCCTTTAAAGTCCATCTTCAGGAGGTTCATTTAATCAAATTCATAATTTAATGGAAACATCCTTTTTGTGAAGTTCAGCAGATAAACTTTTGTGCAAAAGCGTTTTGGAAACTCCTGTTTTGTCATCATTTCTTCTGGATAACGCTCGCATGTTTGACACAATGAAGAAGACAAACTCGACGAAATTCAGTGCAATAGAGTCTTTATTGTCCAAAAAATAACTTTGTCCGTGGTAAAATGTAAGATCTGGTTGGTTCACAGACCAAGCAAAAAGCTCCTCTAACCAGTGTCCCAGATCATGGTCCAAACCCACAGAGATCCTCACACGAAGAGAAGACCTCCAGAAGCCCCGACAAAGAGAATGCAGCCCCATTTACAGCTCTGAATATTCAGAACGATTACCCCCCACAGCTCGGCTCTTATCTTATAGATTCCTAGGTTTAGAGCACTGCTCCTCCCAAGCACGTTATTATTCTTTGAACCCAAGTGTGAACTCACTGACCCCCATGATCTCACTATGGTACAGGTTCCTCACAGCTGTATTTTCTTGCTGCAGTAGTTACAAGACCCTAGTGGCAGCCTCCAGTACTGTCCTGAATGAGCCTCCAGTCACATGTTGCTCTAGTCACTTCCTCCATGCACTGAGTTTTTTATAATAAGTAAAAGTAGAAGAAACTTTGTAAACAAAATAATAACTCTACAGGCCTTTGCTTTATCCAAAACTTAAAGGTGGAATGGAGGATTTCGGGCAACAAATCAGAATCTCATTTCCTCGTGGGTAGCACAAATAACTGGTCCGCTCAGGTGTCAATCATTCTCTGGTGCTAGTGCCCGCCCACAGGCTCGTCCAGGGGAAACGCTCGCTCCCCTGGCCGCGCATGCGTGGTTGATATGCTAGTGTGTTTATGTAGCAGGAGGTTAGCGGAGAGTTCTGTCATTGTAGGTCTAAACTTTCATCCACGAAGTACTGAAATGGGACGAAAGAGAAAGACTGTTTTGGAGCTTTCACAGAAGAGATGAAAGTCTGCAGAGGAAAGAAACAAAAGGCGTGTTATTCTGGGGGAATGGTTTACGCGCTGGCGAGCGTTGAAAGAACAAAACAGGCTTCAACTGATGCCTCCTGCAAAGTTTCTGCTGGACAGGTAACTGTTTATCTGACTCTTTTTTTAGCTTATTGTATGTGGAGTGTATTATTAAATCTTCTTGGCGGAGGTTGTCGTGAGAAAGCGACACCAATCGTCTTGTAAACAAATGCACATGGGCAGTGCTGCTGGTGCTCGTTCACGAGGTTTGGTCGGCGTTCAGTCAGGAGAAACAGGGAGGGAGGGGGAACCTGCGCATGCGCTTTTTCAAAAAAAGGACTAACAGTCGCAGATTTTCAAATCGGCGAGAAATCCTCCATTCAACCTTTAATCTTAAACACTGCAAAATAACCCTTTGGTGTTACACTCTTAAATATTGTTATTATAATGTTTCATACATTTGTGAAATGTGAAATAAAATATTCTTCATCACTCCGCTGCTGTTTCACTCCTTCGTCTGAAAAAGCTGCTCTGAATCTGTGAAAACGAACGAGCCGCAGGTTTGAACGAGAGCCTCTTCCTTCATGGTTTGAAGCCTCAGAAAATGGTGCCATTATTCAGCTCCGAAGACGTGATTATCGTCAGTGAAAGATTAATGTGACGAGTTTGTTTGAGTTTGAGACGTGGCTAAAGCTACAGTCGACAGGAAACTACTTCCTGTTTGTCTTTTCCTGCTTTTATTTCCTTCAAAGACTCTATGCCACGTTTGACCCTCTTTGTGTCGTGCATCTGGATCATGTAGATGATTATGACCTGGAAATATCTCATTTTGGGTCAAAGAGATAAACAGGAACGCAAGCTAGCTTTGTTTACATAAGTTAGCATCAGTGGAAATCCAGCGCTTTATCACGAGATCAAGTCAGCGTTTGGACGGATGAAGATCAAGCGTCTGTCACTTTTAGTCACGTTTTGACACTTTTTCTGTTGCTTTTACTCATTTTTTGTCACTTTTGGTCACGTTTTGTCGCTCTTTCAGTTGTGTTTTGTCACTTTAAATCATTGTTTTGTTGGATTTTTGTCATGTTTTTGTCACAGTTTTTACTCTTGAGCACATTTTTGATGGTTTTAGTTGCATTTTATTTGCAGTTTTGTTGCTCTTTGTCGTTCTTGTTTCTGAGTCTGCGCTGTCTCTGGTCCAATCCAAACAGAACCAACGAAAACGGGGCTCCAGCTCTGGTTTTCCTTTAGATCATTTTCAAACTCATGTTTCAGAAATGATTAGGTCCTGGTTTGAGGCCAGTTTAGTCCTGACGTAGACTCTGTTTGGTCCTGGTTTAGTTCAGGTCTAGTCCAGGTTTAGTCCAGGTCTGGTCCAGGTCTGGTCCAGGTCTAGTCCAGGTCTAGTCCAGGTCTGGTCCAGGTCTGGTCCAGGTCTGGTCCGGGTCTGGTCCAGGTCTGGTCCGGGTCTGGTCCAGGTCTGGTCCGGGTCTGGTCCAGGTCTGGTCCAGGTCTGGTCCTGGTCTGGTCCAGGTCTGGTCCAGGTCTGGTCCAGGTCTAGTCCAGGTCTGGTCCAGGTCTAGTCCAGGTCTGGTCCAGGTCTGGTCCAGGTCTAGTCCAGGTCTAGTCCAGGTCTGGTCCAGGTCTGGTCCAGGTCTAGTCCAGGTCTAGTCCAGGTCTGGTCCAGGTCTGGTCCAGGTCCAGGTCTAGTCCAGGTCTAGTCCATGTTATTATTTCGATCCTGTATTTAATGCATATATGAGGCGTCTCCATGGCGACGCGTTTCTAATTATAGCGCCTCGTGTCAAACCTACACAGATCCGGGTTGTAATCTGTCGCCGTGGTTACTCCTGCTCTATTTTCTGCACAAAGACGACACGATCAAACGCTTTTCTGAAGAAACGGCTTCGGTTTTCTCCGAGACAGAAATAAACACGTGTAAAAGTCACAGGTTTCACCTCAAACTCTGACGATTCAACGACAGCCACAAGTCTGAGTGAGACCGGGTTTAGACCGGGTTTAGACCGGGTTTAGACCGGGTTTAGACCGGGTTTAGACCGGGTTTAGAGTCTGGTTGAGTCTGGTTTTAGGCCTGAATTACGCCTGGATTGGCCCAGGTCTAGTCCTGGTTTAGAGCTGCTTTAGTCTTGGATTAGTCCTGGTTTTAGGCCTGATATAGTCCCGCTTTCGTCTTGTTTTAGACCTGGTTTAGTCCCAGTATAGTCCTGGTTTGGTCCCAGTTTAGAGCCGGTTTAGTCCTGGTTTAGATCCGTTTTAGTCCTGGTTTAGTCCTGGTTTAGTCCTGGTTTAGTCCTGGTTTAGTCCTGGTTTAGTCTTGGTTTAGACCTGGTTTAGTCCTGGTTTAGTCCTGGTTTAGTCTTGGTTTAGACCTGGTTTAGTCCTGGTTTGGTCCCAGTTTAGTTCTTATTTGGTCCTGATTTAGTCCTGGTTTAGACCTGCTTTAGTCTGACTTCAGTCTTTGTTTAGTCCTGGTTCAGGCCTGATTTGGGCCCCGTTTAGTCCCAATTAAGTCCTGGTTTAGTCTGGTTTAGTCTGGTTTTAGGCCTGAATTACGCCTGGATTGGCCCAGATCTAGTCCTGGTTTAAAGCTGCTTTAGTCTTGGTTTAGTCCTGGTTTAGTCCCAGTATAGTCCTGGTTTGGTCCCAGTTTAGTTCTTATTTGGTCCTGGATCAGTCCTGGTTTAGTCCTGCTTTAGTCCTGGTTTAGTCCTGGATCAGTCCTGGTTTAGTCCTGGTTTAGTCCTGGTTTAGTCCTGGTTTAGTCCTGGATCAGTCCTGGTTTAGTCCTGGTTTAGTCCTGGTTTAGTCCTGCTTACACCTCTTTTTATTGTGCTTTACTCCTGGTTTTAACCCGGGCTTAGACCTGGTTTAGTTCTTGTTTGAGGAGGGCCCTACATCAGAGTTAAAGCCTCACTGCGGGACATTTCCTGAGAACAGAACAGATTCACACAGAGAAGAGTGAGACTGTTCCTCGTCTTCATCACAGTCTGACCTCATCATGAGCCGTAACCATGGAAACACAGGCACGTCATGTTAGCGGCCGCGCTAGCTCCGTCTCATTAGCATCAGAGTCATCACCGCCGGTGCATTGTGGGTAATTCTCCATCGTGAGACAAACACAGACTCGAGGAAAGGATCTTCGTCCTGATGTGGAGTTTAAGTCTGAGTTTATTTTGAGGACGTGGAGTGGAGTCGACAAACCTGGGTCTTACCTCAGCGTTTGAACGTGTCGAGTCGTGTTTGTGAAACGGGGAGCGTTACACCCGGCTCTAACATCGCTAATGTCTGCAGTCGTGTTCACTTCATTAATCCTGTTTACGAGATCCTCTTCTGCTTCTTTGGGCCTCACAAAAACACTCCTAAACAAGATGCTCCATAAAAATGTACTTTGGTCTCTAGGGGGCGCTAACTCGTCAAATTAAATGCTTTCACCCCAAAGTTTAGTGCAGTCTTTCCCAAACTCTGCAGCGTCGTGGCCCCTTTATCAGCCCTCGATCCCTCGGCCCCAGTCATTATGTCCTATATTTTTAAAAGAATGTTTTTCTTATTTTGATCAACAATTAGTAAAGATAATGACTGTAGACTTAATATTGATTTAAATATAAGTGTAACAAGTGTGACGCCTCGTCCGCCTGGACCAACTCCTTCTACTTAGATTAACTGTTCCTCATCTCCTGCTGGAGGATCTCTCTACACTGGTGGACTGCTCCTCGTCCTCCTGGAGGATCTCTCTACACTGGTGGACTGCTCCTCGTCCTCCTGGAGGATCTCTCTACACTGGTGGACTGCTCCTCGTCCTCCTGGAGGATCTCTCTACACTGGTGGACTGCTCCTCGTCCTCCTGGAGGATCTCTCTACACTGGTGGACT
>CM033630.1:1553155-1758155 GCA_019453435.1 Rhinogobius similis | reverse complement strand
GACCGGGACTGGGACCAGGAGCAGAGCGAGGACCAGGACCAGGACCAGGACCGGGTCTGGGACTGGACCAGGAGCAGGACCAGAGACCAGGACCGGGTCTGGGACTGGGACTGGACCAGAGACCAGAGACCAGGACCAGAGACCAGAGACCAGGACCGGGACTGGACCGGGACTGGGACTGGGACTGGGACTGGGACCAGGAGCAGAGCGAGGACCAGGACCAGGACAGGGACTGGGACTGGGACTGGAGCAGGACCAGAGACCAGAGACCAGGACTGGGTCTGGGACTGGGACTGGGACTGGACCAGGAGCAGGACCAGAGACCAGGGACCAGGACCGGGACTGGACCGGGACTGGGACTGGGACTGGACCGGGTCTGGGACTGGGACTGGGACTGGACCGGGTCCGGGACTGGGACTGGGACCGGGACTGGACCAGGACTGGACCAGGACTGAACCAGGTCTGGACCAGGACTGGACCAGGTCTGGACCAGGTCTGGACCAGGACTGGACCAGGTCTGGACCAGGACTGGACCAGGTTTGGACCAGGACTGAACCAGGTCTGGACCAGGTCTGGACCAGGTCTGGACCAGGACTGGACCAGGTTTGGACCAGGACTGAACCAGGTCTGGACCAGGTCTGGACCAGGTCTAGACCAGGACTAAACCAGGACTAAACCAGGACTAAACCAGGTCTAAACCAGGACTAAACCAGGACTAAACCAGGACTGAACCAGGTCTGTCTGGTGCAGGTTGACGGTTCACGCCGAGTGTCCGATGCATCTGGAGGATTTCCCGATGGACTTTCACTCTTGTCCCCTCAAGTTCGGCAGCTGTAAGTACCACGTCTGTCTCGATGGTCCGGGTCTGGTCTGGACTTAGACCCGGTCCTTTGGTCTGGACTCAGACCCGGTCCTTTGGTCTTGACCCCGGTCCCTTTTCCTGAACACAAAATGAGAAATTTGTCCAAACGGATCAGACGCTTTATTTAACACAGATGGGGCCATGTTAAATAAATAATGTTTAACTGTTTGTTTGTTTTGTTGAAAAATAAATAGTTATTGGGTCTAATCACTAATATAAATAATCAGATAAAAACGTATGGACTTAGTTTTTACATATTTCATGACAAAGTGCAACGTAATCAAATCAAAATCAATGGGAAAATCTGTCCGAGAGCACGACATCATCAGAGTCTAGAGGCTGAAAGCAAACAGTTCTACACTTTATTCATCAATATAGTCCCAGATTTCAACATTTATTTGGTTAAAATGTGTTTTAATGTGAGACGCTGCAGGTGAAACAGGAAAAAATCTTCAAATTAAATATATCAATGTATCCTCCTGTCGTTTAGTCACATAAATGTGAGAAAAAATGTATTACAAGTTTTTCATCGTGTCATGTTTTCATGTAGAAATAAGAGATTTTATGTAAAAATGGCCAAAATCCACATCTTTGTGACATTTAAATCTGAAAAATGGACAGAACCAGGTTTAAATTTCTTGTTCATTTTGTAACATATTAGTTATAAAAATGTACAGAGGATTTGGATTTATTATTTAGTTTGTCAGTAAACTAGATCTGACTGAAAATTGTCCTAAAATTTCAAATTTCACCTCATTTTTTTGACTTAAAACTTAAAAAATCAGTTTCAGAATCAGATCTTAAATCCTTGTGTTTGGTCTAAATGTTGTTGATTGTACAGTTCATATAAATGTGTCCTCAGCGTGTGACGGGTGTTCTTTAGCTCTTTAGCTCTTTAGTTCTTTAGTTCCTTAGTTCTTGTGTTCACCCTGGGCTCTGGTTTAGATCCTTGGTTCCTCGGTTGACCCCGGGCTCTGGTTTAGTTCTTTAGTTCCTCAGTTCTTTAGTTCCTTAGTTCCCCCTGGGCTCTGGTTTAGTTCCTTGGTTCCTCGGTTGACCCCGGGTTCTGGTTTACTTCTTTAGTTCCTCAGTTCTCAGTTCTTCAGACCCCGGGCTCTGGTTTAGTTCTTTTAGTTCTTTAGTTCTTTAGTTCCTCAGTTGACCCCGGGCTCTGGTTTAGTTCTTTAGTTCTTTAGTTCCTCAGTTGACCCGTGCTCTGGTTTAGTTCCTCGGTTCCTCAGTTGACCCCGGGCTCTGGTTTAGTTCCTTAGTTCCCCCTGAGCTCTGGTTTAGTTCCTCAGTTGACCCCGGGCTCTGGTTTAGTTCTTTTAGTTCTTTAGTTCTTTGTTTTAGTTCCTCAGTTGACCCCGGGCTCTGGTTTAGTTCCTCGGTTCCTCAGTTGACCCCGGGCTCTGGTTTAGTTCCTTAGTTCCTCGGTTCCTCAGTTGACCCCGGGCTCTGGTTTAGTTCTTTAGTTCCTCAGTTGACCCCGGGCTCTGGTTTAGTTCTTTAGTTCCTCGGTTCCTCAGTTGACCCCGGGCTCTGGTTTAGTTCTTTAGTTCCTCAGTTGACCCCGGGCTCTGGTTTAGTTCCTCGGTTCCTCAGTTGACCTCGGGCTCTGGTTTAGTTCCTTAGTTCCACCTGAGCTCTGGTTTAGTTCCTCAGTTCCTCAGTTGACCCCGGGCTCTGGTTTAGTTCTTTTAGTTCTTTAGTTCTTGGTTTAGTTCCTCAGTTCCTCAGTTGACCCCGGGCTCTGGTTTAGTTCTTTTAGTTCTTTAGTTCTTGGTTTAGTTCCTCGGTTCCTCAGTTGACTCTGCTCTGCTCCTCAGACGCCTACACCATCTCGGAGGTCACCTACATCTGGACCAGGAACGCCTCGGACTCTGTGGTGGTGGAAGGAGAGAGCTCCAGGCTCAACCAGTACGACCTGCTGGGCCAGTCTGTGGGCCAGGAGACCATCAAGTCCAGTACGGGTGAGTCCAGGACCCAGACCGGGTCAGAACCAGGTCCAGAACCAGGTCCAGGTCCAGAACCAGGTCTAAAACAAGAGAGAGAGGAGAGAGAGGTGAGGGAGAGAGGCTGGACCAGAGCGACCTGCTGGGCCAGTCTGTGGGCCAGGAGACCATCAAGTCCAGCACGGGTGAGTCCAGGACCGAGACCGGTCCAGAACCAGGTCCAGAACCAGAACCAGGTCCAGAACCAGGTCTGAAACAAGGTCCAGAACCAGGTCTGAAACAAGGTCCAGGTCCAGAACCAGGTCCAGGTCCAGAACCAGGTCTGAAACAAGAGAGAGAGAGAGAGAAAAGTGAGGGAGAGATACTGGACCAGTACGACCTGCTGGGCCAGTCTGTGGGTCAGGAGACCATCAAGTCTAGCATGGGTGAGTCCAGAACCAGGTCCAGAACCAGGTCCAGAAACAAGGTCCAGAACCAGGTCCAGAACCAGGTCCAGAACCAGGTCTGAAACAAGGTCCAGAACCAGGTCCAGAACCAGGTCCAGAAACAAGGTCCAGAACCAGGTCCAGAACCAGGTCCAGAACCAGGTCTGAAACAAGGTCCAGAACCAGGTCCAGAAACAGGTCCAGAAACAAGGTCCAGAACCAGGTCCAGAACCAGGTCCAGAACCAGGTCTGCAACAAGGTCCAGAACCAGGTCCAGAACCAGATAAAAGGTGGAGGAGACTGGACCATTAAACCAGTTTGAACAGATAAACCTGGCGCCTGTGGAGACTTTTAAACCGTTTGTCGCTCAGAGGCAAAGAACCTTCTCACGATGGATTTGTTGAAGTTCAGACGTGTCGAGCTCCAGTGAATCGGAGCAAAGGATCATGGTCCGTGTAGTTCCCTGTTTGCTGTAGTGAAGAACTGGTCTTTCATTTTATTGTGACAGAACGTGAGACTTTGGACGACACGATCTCCTCAGTGTTTACCGTCGATAAAAAGTCGCTAGTATTTTGGAAATAGAAGTCGTAACATTCAGAACCTGAACCTGAATGTCGATGGTCCTCTGGGAGTTCTAGTGTTAATCATTTATTGTGTGGTTTTGGACGTCTTTCTTTAGAACAATATTTGGGATGAAGTGTCTGTTACTTTGGTCGAATGTTTGCCATTTTTAGTCTTGTTTTTGTCCCAGCCGTGTTTTTGTGTCTAATCGTCTCTTTTTATCGACTTATTTTATGGACTTTATTTATCCAGGATCGTCCCATTGAGAATCAGAATCTCTTTTTCAGGGGCGCAGCCTATTTTTTTAATCTATTTCCGTCGCTCTCTGTCTCTTTAACTCACTTTCGTCGTCATTTTTTGCCGTTTTGTCGCTTTAAGTCACTGTTGCTGCTTTTAGGCCGTTTTTATCTCTTTTTGGTCATGTTTGTCTCTGAGGTTCTCTTTCTGTCGCTCTTAGTCGTGTTTTTGTCGTTTGATGAGACGAGATTTTTTTCTTGTTTCTTTTGCGTCTTGTTTTGCCCGATTTCCAAACGATCCGGTGTTTGTCGGCTCCTGAACTGATTTCTAAACATAAGAAGAGAGAATCTGAGAGGAGATTGTTCTCTTTGTTTGTGTGGACCTGTCTCTCTCTTCGTTTGTGTGGATCTCTCTTTTCTCTTCGTTTGTCTCCCGTCTCTCTTCTCTTCTCTTCTCTTTGTTTGTTTGTTTCTACCCGTCTCTCTTCTCTTTGTTTGTCTCCCATCTCTTCTCTTCTCTTCTCTTCTCTTTGTTTGTCCCCCGTCTCTCTTCTCTTCGTTTGTTTAAACCCGTCTCTCTTCTCTTCGTTTGTCTCCCGTCTCTCTTCTCTTCATTTGTCTCCCGTCTCTTCTCTTCGTTTGTTTAAACCCATCTCTCTTCTCTTCATTGTTTGGACCCGTCTCTCTTCTTTTCTCTTCATTTGTTTCTACCCGTTTCTCTTCGTTTGTTTGGATCCGTCTCTCTTCTCTTCGTTTGTCTCCCGTCTCTTCTCTTTGTTTGTCTCCCGTCTCTCTTCTCTTCGTTTGTTTGTCCCCCGTCTCTTCTCGTCGTTTGGATCCGTCTCTCTTCTCTTCATTTGTCTCCCGTCTCTTCTCTTCGTTTGTCTCCCGTCTCTTCTCTTCGTTTGTTTGTCTCCCGTCTCTTCTCTACGTTTGTCTCCCGTCTCTTCTCTTCGTTTGTTTGTCTCCCGTCTCTCCTCTTCGTTTGTCTCCCGTCTCTTCTCTTCTCTTCTCTTCTCTTCTCTTCTCTTCTCTTCTCTTCTCTTCTCTTCTCTTCTCTTCTCTTCTCTTCTCTTCTCTTCTCTTCTCTTCATTTGTGTAGCTCCGTCTCTCTTCTCGTCGTTTGTGTGGACCCGTCTCTTCTCTTCATTTGTGTGGCTCCGTCTCTCTTCTCGTCGTTTGTGTGGACCCGTCTCTTCTCTTCATTTGTGTAGCTCCGTCTCTCTTCTCGTCGTTTGTGTGGACCCGTCTCTTCTCTTCATTTGTGTGGCTCCGTCTCTCTTCTCGTCGTTTGTGTGGACCCGTCTCTTCTCTTCATTTGTGTAGCTCCGTCTCTCTTCTCTCGTCGTTTGTGTGGACCCGTCTCTTCTCTTCATTTGTGTGGCTCCGTCTCTCTTCTCGTCGTTTGTGTGGACCCGTCTCTTCTCTTCATTTGTGTAGCTCCGTCTCTCTTCTCGTCGTTTGTGTGGACCCGTCTCTTCTCTTCATTTGTGTGGCTCCGTCTCTCTTCTCGTCGTTTGTGTGGACCCGTCTCTTCTCTTCATTTGTGTAGCTCCGTCTCTCTTCTCGTCGTTTGTGTGGACCTGTCTCTTCTCTTCATTTGTGTAGCTCCGTCTCTCTTCTCGTCGTTTGTGTGGACCCGTCTCTTCTCTTCATTTGTGTAGCTCCGTCTCTCTTCTCGTCGTTTGTGTGGACCTGTCTCTTCTCTTCATTTGTGTAGCTCCGTCTCTCTTCTCGTCGTTTGTGTGGACCCGTCTCTTCTCTTCATTTGTGTAGCTCCGTCTCTCTTCTCGTAGTTTGTGTGGACCTGTCTCTTCTCTTTGTTTGTTTGGATCCGTCTCTTCTCTTCGTTTGTGTGGACCCGTCTCTTCTCTTCATTTGTGTGGCTCCGTCTCTCTTCTCGTCGTTTGTGTGGACCCGTCTCTTCTCTTCATTTGTGTAGCTCCGTCTCTTCTCTTCGTTTGTGTGGACCCGTCTCTTCTCTTCATTTGTGTAGCTCCGTCTCTCTTCTCGTCGTTTGTGTGGACCCGTCTCTTCTCTTCATTTGTGTAGCTCCGTCTCTCTTCTCGTCGTTTGTGTGGACCCGTCTCTTCTCTTCATTTGTGTAGCTCCGTCTCTCTTCTCGTCGTTTGTGTGGACCCGTCTCTTCTCTTCATTTGTGTAGCTCCGTCTCTCTTCTCGTCGTTTGTTTGGACCCGTCTCTTCTCTTCATTTGTTTCTACTCGTCTCTCTTCTCTTCGTGTGGATCTTTACATAATCCCTCTCGACTTCCCGGAGCGTTTCCTCAGAGTGAACTTCCTCCATCGCTGCGACCTCTGACCTCCTTCACTTCCATCAAACGCTCTTGTGTTTGAGGCGTTTATGTAACGCTCGACGCTCAGAGACAAAAGAGACAAAAGGCTTAGGTCTGTGAGCCTCGTCCTGTGGCTTTAAAGTCCATCTTCAGATTCTTGTTTTTATAACTCGTAGTTTGCTGGGAGGGCATCTGTGAGAGGCTTTTTGTCACTAACAGTCGCTTTCTGTCGCTCCTAGTTGTGTTTTTGTTTTGTCACTTTTTGTCACTCTTTCAGTCAAGTTTTTGTGGTTTTTAGTTGTGGTTTGGTCACTTTTAGTCACTGTTAGTTGCGTATTGTTGCTTTTTTGTCACATTTTGTCACTAATAGCCTTTTTCTGTCATTATTTGTCACTTTAACTCGCTTTCAGTCATGTTTTTGTGGTTTTAGTGTTGCTTTTAGGCGCTTTTAGTCTCTCTTTGGTCACATTTTGTCACTAATACTCTCTCTCTGTCACTATTTGTCACTTATTGTCGCTCTTTCAGTCATGTTTTTGTGGTTTTTATTTGTAATGTTGTCGCTTTTAGTCACTGTTAGTTGCGTATTGTTGCTTTTAGGGACTTTTTGTCTCTTTTTGTCACATTTCGTCACTAATAGCCTCTTTCTGTCACTATTAGTCACTTTAACTCACTTTCAGTCATGTTTTTGTGTTTTTTAGTTGTGGTTTTGTCGCTTTAATTCACTTTTAATTGCGCTTATTGTTCTTTTTATCTCTTGTTGTTCCGTTTTGTTGTGTTTTTGTGGTCTGGTGAGGTTGGCTCTTGTCCGTTTCTGCTCGTTGTGTCTCGTCGCGTCTCGTTGCATCTCGTGGCCTGCAGTGGTCTCTCGGCTCCGCTCTCTGGTCTCTGTTTCAGGCCGTGGCAGTCGAAGCTGTTTCTGTGGCAGTCGAAGCTGTTTCTGTGGCAGTAGAAGCTGTTTCTGTGGCAGTAGAAGCTGTTTCTGTGGCAGTCGAAGCTGTTTCTGTGGCAGTAGACGCTGTTTCTGTGGCAGTAGAAGCTGTTTCTGTGGCAGTAGAAGCTGTTTCTGTGGCAGCAGAAGCTGTTTCTGTGGCAGTAGAAGCTGTTTCTGTGGCAGTAGAAGCTGTTTCTGTGGCAGTAGAAGCTGTTTCTGTGGCAGCAGAAGCTGTTTCTGTGGCAGTAAAGCTGTTTCTGTGGCAGTAGAAGCTGTTTCTGTGGCAGTCGAAGCTGTTTCTGTGGCAGTAGAAGCTGTTTCTGTGGCAGTAGAAGCTGTTTCTGTGGCAGTAGAAGCTGATTCTGTGGCAGTAGAAGCTGTTTCTGTGGCAGAAGCTGTTTCTGTGGCAGTAGAAGCTGTTTCTGTGGCAGTAGAAGCTGTTTCTGTGGCAGTAGAAGCTGTTTCTGTGGCAGCAGAAGCTGTTTCTGTGGCAGTAGAAGCTGTTTCTGTGGCAGTAGAAGCTGTTTCTGTGGCAGTAGAAGCTGTTTATGTGGCAGTAGAAGCTGTTTATGTGGCAGTAGAAGCGGTTTATGTGGCAGTAGATGCTGTTTTGTGGCAGTAGAAGCTGTTTTGTGGCAGTAGAAGCTGTTTCTGTGGCAGTAGAAGCTGTTTTTGTGGCAGTAGAAGCTGTTTCTGTGGCAGTAGAAGCTGTTTCTGTGGCAGTAGAAGCTGTTTTTGTGGCAGTAGAAGCTGTTTTTGTGGCAGTAGAAGCTGTTTCTGTGGCAGTAGAAGCTGTTTTTGTGGCAGTAGAAGCTGTTTTTGTGGCAGTAGACGCTGTTTCTGTGGCAGTAGAAGCTGTTTCTGTGGCAGTAGAAGCTGTTTTTGTGGCAGTAGACGCTGTTTCTGTGGCAGTAGAAGCTGTTTTCGTGGCAGTAGAAGCTGTTTTTGTGGCAGTAGAAGCTGTTTCTGTGGCAGTAGAAGCTGTTTCTGTGGCAGTAGAAGCTGTTTTTGTGGCAGTAGAAGCTGTTTTCGTGGCAGTAGAAGCTGTTTCTGTGGCAGTATAAGCTGCTTTCGTGGCAGTAGAAGCTGTTTCTGTGGCAGTAGAAGCTGTTTCTGTGGCAGCAGTAGAAGCTGTTTTGTGGCAGTAGACGCTGTTTTTGTGGCAGTAAGCTGTTTCTGTGGTAGTAGAAGCTGTTTTTGTGGCAGTAGAAGCTGTTTTTGTGGCAGTAGACGCTGTTTCTGTGGCAGTAGAAGCTGTTTCTGTGGCAGTAGAAGCTGTTTCTGTGGCAGTAGAAGCTGTTTCTGTGGCAGTAGAAGCTGTTTTCGTGGCAGTAGAAGCTGTTTTTGTGGCAGTAGAAGCTGTTTCTGTGGCAGTAGAAGCTGTTTCTGTGGCAGTCGAAGCTGTTTTCGTGGCAGTAGAAGCTGTTTTCGTGGCAGTAGAAGCTGTTTCTGTGGCAGTAGAAGCTGTTTCTGTGGCAGTAGAAGCTGTTTCTGTGGCAGTAGAAGCTGTTTCTGTGGCAGTAGAAGCTGTTTCTGTGGCAGTAGAAGCTGTTTCTGTGGCAGTAGAAGCTGTTTTTGTGGCAGTAGAAGCTGTTTCTGTGGCAGTAGAAGCTGTTTCTGTGGCATGTTTTTGTGGCAGTAGAAGCTGTTTCTGTGGCAGTAGAAGCTGTTTCTGTGGCAGTAGAAGCTGTTTATGTGGCAGTAGATTCTGTTTATGTGGCAGTTGATGCAGTTTCTGTGGCAGTAGAAGCTGTTTCTGTGGCAGTAGAAGCTGTTTCTGTGGCAGTAGAAGCTGTTTTCGTGGCAGTAGAAGCTGTTTCTGTGGCAGTAGAAGCTGTTTCTGTGGCAGTAGAAGCTGTTTCTGTGGCAGTAGAAGCTGTTTCTGTGGCAGTAGAAGCTGTTTCTGTGGCAGTAGAAGCTGTTTCTGTGGCAGTAGAAGCTGTTTCTGTGGCAGTAGAAGCTGTTTCTGTGGCAGTAGAAGCTGTTTCTGTGGCAGTAGAAGCTGTTTCTGTGGCAGTAGAAGCTGTTTCTGTGGCAGTAGAAGCTGTTTCTGTGGCAGTAGAAGCTGTTTCTGTGGCAGTAGAAGCTGTTTCTGTGGCAGTAGAAGCTGTTTCTGTGGCAGTAGCTGTTCCGGTGGCAGTAGAAGCTGTTTCTGTGGCAGTAGAAGCTGTTTCTGTGGCAGTAGAAGCTGTTTCTGTGGCAGTAGAAGCTGTTTTTGTGGCAGTAGAAGCTGTTTTTGTGGCAGTAGAAGCTGTTTCTGTGGCAGTAGAAGCTGTTTTTGTGGCAGTAGAAGCTGTTTTTGTGGCAGTAGACGCTGTTTCTGTGGCAGTAGAAGCTGTTTCTGTGGCAGTAGAAGCTGTTTTGTGGCAGTAGAAGCTGTTTCTGTGGCAGTAGAAGCTGTTTTCGTGGCAGTAGAAGCTGTTTTTGTGGCAGTAGAAGCTGTTTCTGTGGCAGTAGAAGCTGTTTCTGTGGCAGTCGAAGCTGTTTTCGTGGCAGTAGAAGCTGTTTTCGTGGCAGTAGAAGCTGTTTCTGTGGCAGTAGAAGCTGTTTCCGTGGCAGTAAGCTGTTTCTGTGGCAGTAGAAGCTGTTTCTGTGGCAGTAGAAGCTGTTTCTGTGGCAGTAGACGCTGTTTATGTGGCAGTAGAAGCTGTTTTGTGGCAGTAGAAGCTGTTTCTGTGGCAGCAAGCTGCTGTTTTGTGGCAGTAGAAGCTGTTTTGTGGCAGAAGCTGTTTCTGTGGCAGTAGAAGCTGCTCTGTGGCAGTAGTAGCTGTTTCTGTGGCAGCAGAAGCTGCTCTGTGGCAGTAGCAGCTGCTTTTCGTGGCAGTAGAAGCTGCTCTGTGGCAGTAGAAGCTGTTTCTGTGGCAGTAGAAGCTGTTTCTGTGGCAGTAGAAGCTGTTTCTGTGGCAGTAGAAGCTGTTTCTGTGGCAGTAGAAGCTGTTTCTGTGGCAGTAGAAGCTGTTTCTGTGGCAGTAGAAGCTGTTTCTGTGGCAGTAGAAGCTGTTTCTGTGGCAGTAGAAGCTGTTTCTGTGGCAGTAGAAGCTGTTTCTGTGGCAGTAGAAGCTGTTTCTGTGGCAGTAGACGCTGCTCTGTGGCAGTAGAAGCTGTTTCTGTGGCAGTAGAAGCTGTTTCTGTGGCAGTAGAAGCTGTTTCTGTGGCAGTAGAAGCTGTTTCTGTGGCAGTAGAAGCTGTTTTTGTGGCAGTAGAAGCTGTTTCTGTGGCAGTAGAAGCTGTTTTTGTGGCAGTAGAAGCTGTTTCTGTGGCAGTAGACGCTGTTTATGTGGCAGTAGAAGCTGTTTCTGTGGCAGTAGAAGCTGTTTCTGTGGCAGTAGACGCTCTTTCTGTGGCAGCAGACGTGTGCGCTCTTTAGTTTGAACGTGCCACACGTCTGTATTTATAGAACTGACTTCATACGAGACGCAGCGGCACAAACGTGGAAATAGGACACAATCAAAGCTGCAGGTAAACAACAAACACATGCAGATGAGGAATAGGAATAAAAATAGAATCATCACAGAAACTGACGGATAAAAACGTGCCTTTTATAAAACTATTTTGTAGAACAGACTGAACAGAAACGACGCACCGTTGCTGCCTACGATTCTGAAAATTGTACGATTAATACTGACCTGAATAAAGAGACAAAAATCCATAAAAGCAACAATAGGTGACTAACAGTGACTAAAAGTGACAAAACCACAAGAATGAAAGTGAGTTAAAGTGACAAAAAGAGACTATTAGTGACAAAACGTGACCAAAAAGAGACAAAAAGCGCATAAAAGCAACAATACACAACTAATGAGCAACGAAACCACAACTAAAAACACAAAAACACGACTGAAAGTGAGTTAAAGTGACAAATGACAACAGAAAGAGACTATTAGTGACAAAATGTGACAAAAAGAGAACATTAGAGACAAAAACACAACTAGGAGCGATAGAAGAGACTGTTAGTGACAAAACGTGATCAAAAAGGATAAAAAGTGCCTAAGAGCAACAACATATTGTGACAAAAAGTGACAGAAAGAGGTTATTGGTGACAAAATGTGACCAAAAGCAACAATAAGTGACAAACAGTGACTAAAAGCAACAAAACCACAAGAATGAAAGTGACAAAACGTGACCAAAAAGAGACAAAAAGCACCTAAAAGCAACAATACGCAATTAACAGTGACTTAAAGTAACCAAACCACAACAGAAAAATACAAAAACATGACTGAAAGTGAGTTATAGTGACAAAAAGAGACAAAAAGCCCCTAAAAGCAACAATACGCAACTAATAGAGACAAAATTACAAATAAAAACCACAAAAACATGACTGACAAGTGACAAATAGTGACAGAAAGAGACTATTAGTGACAAAATGTGACCAAAAAGAGACTAAAAGTGCCTAAAAGCAACACTAAAACCACAAAAACATGACTGAAAGCGAGTTAAAGTGACAAATAACAAAAAAGAGACTATTAGTGACAAAATGTGACCAATTATTGATTAAATGAATACTCTTGACACCTTAAGAATGACTTGTTGTTTCTAGAGAAAGTGGACAGTGTTTACTCTTTCTACTTTAAATGAAAAAAAGAAAATAATGACAAAAATGTGGCTTGAAAAGTGTCCTTTTTCGTACTTTTTTTCAGCCCCAGTTTGAAATGTTTCTGTGTTTTTTACGGTCGATGTCGAGCTCTGTTTCCTGGAGGTTAAAGGTCACTTGTTCCTGTGGCTCTTGGTCAAACTGAACATTTCGCAGCTAAAAATGTCTCGTTCCGAGCTTAAAATGACGTGAATTGACATGTTTTAATCTGGATTTGAGTAGCTTTGACTCAGTGAGATTAAATTTCTTACGTGAAGTAGAATGTTTCTCTGGTTTCATGGTATTTCATGGTATTTCATGGCGTCGGTGCTAACTCGTGGAGTGGTGTCGTCTCTGGGTTGAACCTGTCGCTCTCGTCCTCAGACTCTGTGTTTGGGACATTTCACTCTTCACTTCTCCTGACCTCAATCCACTCTCCCCCCTCCCTCTCTCCCCCTCCCTCTCTCCCCCTCCCTCTCTCTCTCCCCCCTTTTAACTCTCCTCTGTCTCTCCTCTCCTCTCTCTTTTTATTATTTTCTTTCTCTTTTTTCACTCTCCTCTAATTCTTTTCTCTGAGGCTGTGTCTTGTTTTGTCTCTCCTTTTCTCTCTCTTTTTTCATCTCTTCCTCTTTTCTCTCTCTTTATTTTCTTCTCTTTCTCTCTCTTTTCTCCTGTACCGTGTCTTGTTGCTTTTCTCCTTTTTTTCTCTCTTTTCTCTCTTTTTCTCTCTTTATTTTGTCCCTTGATGGTGGTGTCTCTTGTTAACCCTCTCTCTCCTTCCCTCCCTCCCTCTCTCTCTCTCTCTCTCTTTATCTCTCCCCCTCTCTCTCTCCCCCTCCCCCCTCTCTCTCTTTCTCCCTCCCCCCTCTCCCACCTCTCCCCTCTCTCTCTCTCCCTCTCTCTCTCCCTTTCTCCCTCTCTCTCCCCCTCCCCCCTCTCTCTTCTCTCTCTCCCTCTCTCTCTCCCTCTCCCCCTCTCTCTCTCTTTCTCCCTCTCTCTCTCCCTCTCTCCCCCCTCCCGCCCTCTCTCTCCCCCTCTGTCTCTCCCTCGCTCTCCTCTCTCTCTCTCTCTCTCTCCCCCTCTCTCTCTCTCTCTCTCCCTCCCCTCTCCCCCCTCTCTCTCTCCCCCTCTCCCTCTCTCTCTCCACCCCTCTCCCCCCTCTCTCTTCTCTCTCTCCCTCTCTCTCTCTCTCTTTCTCCCTCTCACCCTCTCTCCCTCTCTCTCCCCCTCTCTCTCTCTTCCCCCCTCTCTCTCTTTCTCCCTCTTTCTCTCTCTCCCCCCTCTCTCTCTTTCTCCCTCTCTCTCTTTCTCGCTCTCCCCCTCTCTCTCTCTCTCCCCCCTCTCTCTCTCTCTCTCCTCTGAAGCTGAGTCTTGTTGCTATGGTTACGCACGTTCCTCTCTCTTGAGTCTGAGTCGACTCCTGATCAGACTCTTATTTAAATGAAGCGGCCAATCACACGTCAGACTGTGCCGAGTGGGCGGGCCTGGCGTTCTAAGAGCCAATCAGGCCAGAATCAAGTCCTACAACGACACAGCGATTAACACAGAAATGATCATGTTTGTAAGACTTCATGACAGTATTAAGTAGAAAAGAGCGTCAAAACTCTACTTCAGCTTCACAAAAGTATAATTTGAGGTAAAGTGTGTAATATATCTGTAAATAAAATAAAAACCTAGTGAGTATTTGTCTAGAAAAATGTACAAATCCAAGTCATAATCTGTTTTGAATCTGTGTAAATCCTGCTCTGATCATGGTTTAAAGGCTCCGTCGCTCCCTCTGCGTTTGCACGAGTCGATACCCGACGAGCTAACACGCTAACGCTAACAGCTTCTACCACTATTCATCACTGTCACTCATCTGTCACCGTCCAATTAGATGGCGGGAGCGGAGGAGGGGGACGGGGCTCTGTCGGCCAAAGTCAATGGGCCGGTCCAGCTGTCGATAAAACCACAGTTTATCCTCCGAACGAGACACGAGGAGCAGGAGCTGTGTGAGGAGGCACCGGGGACCTTCCTGCTGTGAGGAGGCACCGGGGACCTTCCTGCTGTGAGGAGGCACCGGGGACCTTCCTGCTGTGAGGAGGCACCGGGGACCCTCCTGTTGTGTGGAGGCGCCGGGGACCTTCCTGCTGTGAGGAGGCACCGGGGACCTCCCTGCAGTGAGGAGACACCAGGGACCTTCCTGCTGTGAGGAGGCACTGGGGACCTTCCTGCTGTGAGACGAGGAGCAGGAGCTGTTTGAGGAGGCGTCGGGGACCTTCCTGCTGTGAGGAGGCACCGGGGACCTTCCTGTTGTGTGAAGGCGCCGGGGACCTTCCTGCTGTGAGGAGGCACCGGGGACCTCCCTGCTGTGAGGAGGCACCGGGGACCTTCCTGCTGTGAGGAGGCACCGGGGACCTTCCTGCTGTGAGGAGGCACTGGGGACCTTCCTGCTGTGAGACGAGGAGCAGGAGCTGTTTGAGGAGGCGCCGGGGACCTTCCTGCTGTGAGGAGGGACCGGGGACCTTCCTGCTGTGAGGAGGCACCGGGACCTTCCTGCTGTGAGGAGACACCGGGGACCTTCCTGCTGTGAGGAGGCACCGGGGACCTTCCTGCTGTGAGGAGGCACCAGGGACCTTCCTGTTGTGAGGAGGCACCGGGACCTTCCTGCTGTGAGGAGGCACCAGGGACCTTCCTGCTGTGAGGAGGCACCAGGGACCTTCCTGTTGTGAGGAGGCACCGGGGACCTTCCTGCAGTGAGGAGGCCGGGCTAAGCACTTAAGCATTATTTAGCCTATACTTTTTAATGTTTGGTAGAACCGCTGAGTTTCTTTCTTCTTTTTCTTATATTTAGGGCCGTTTCATTTTAAAACCAGATCTGATTCATTATTTGTCTCGTTCTTGTTCTTTAAACTTTCTTTTGATCCTTTACTTTGGCGTCTCATGTTTTTACTTAAAATGATGGTTTCCAGAGACTTGGTGTTGACTTCTGGCTCCCTCTGGTGGCAGCAGAGGGAAGTACAAGGGTGAGGTAAACAAGGGCTAATGCTAACGTTAGCATGAGGTAAACAAGGGCTAATGCTAATGTTAGCGCGCAGCTGTGAAGAGGAGGATCTGACGAGTGTGAGTGAAGCTGAACACCATGTGTTTGTGACGACGAGCGACGGTTCAAAGCCCTTTCCCTCCTGTCGCCGCGTCTCCTTCAAACCTCAAACTTCTCGTCTCCCCCTCGTCTCCTTTGTTTCCTTCTCATCTCCCCCTCGTTTCCTCCTCGTCTCCCCCTCATTTCCTCCTTGTCTCCCCCGTGCCTCCCCTCTTCTCCTCCTCGTCTCCCCCTCATTTCCTCCTCATCTCCCTCATGTCTTCCCCTCGTTTCCTTCTCGTTTCCTCCTCACCTCCCCTCTTCTCCCCCTCTCCTCCCCCTCGCCTCCCCCTCTTCTCCCCCTCATCTCCCCCTCTCCTCCCCCTCGTCCTCTCGTGTCGTCGTGTTCAGACTCTCTCCTCGTTTCCTCCTCTCCTCCCCCCCCTCTCCTCTCCTCCCCCTGGTCTCCCCCTCTCCTCCCCCTCTCCTCCCCCTCGTCTCCCCCTCTCCTCCCCCTCTCCTCCCCCTCTCCTCCCCCTTGTCCTCTCGTGTCGTTGTGTTCAGACTCTCTCCTTGTTTCCTCCTCACCTCCCCTTGTCTCCCCCTCTCCTCCCCCTCGTCCTCTCGTGTCGTCGTGTTCAGACTCTCTCCTCGTTTCCTCCTCACCTCCCCTCGTCTCCCCCTCTTCTGCTCCTCTCCTCCCCCTCGTCTCCCCCTCTCCTCCCCCTCCTCCCCTCTCCCCCTCTCCTCCCCCTCGCCTCCCCCTCGCCTCCCCCCCTCCTCCCCCTCGTCCTCTCGTGTCGTCGTGCTCAGACTCCTCGTCTGGATGAATGATTTAAAGCGTTGCTGCTCGCTCGTCCGTCTCGGCGTCGTCTGTGGATCTGGGTCATGTGACCAGCAGCAGCAGCAACAGAAGCAGCAGCAGGAGGAGCAGGAGGAGCAGGAGGAGCAGGAGCAGGAGCAGGAGGAGCAGGAGGAGCAGGAGGAGCAGGAGCAGCAGGAGCAGGAGGAGCAGGAGGAGCAGCAGCAGCAGCAGCAGCATCAGCAGCAGCAGAAGAAGAAGAAGAAGAAGAAGAAGCAGCAGCAGCAGCAGCAGGGGGCGCTCTCACTGCGATCTGCTGCGTTGGTTGTGTCGACCTAAAGCTGTGACTTAAACTCAAAGAGTGACGCGCCGCTGGTCGAACAGAAACAGAAGGATTTAGGGTTTTATTGAAACTCAGTCACTTCAGACGTGAAGGACTAAACCAGGACTAAACCAGGACTAAACCAGGACTAAACCAGGACTAAACCAGGACTAAAACCAGGACTAAACCAGGACTAAACCAGGACTAAACCAGGACTAAACCAGGACTAAAACCAGGACTGAACCAGGACTAAACCTGGACTAAACCAGGACTAAACCAGGACTAAACCAGGTCTAATCCAGGACTAAACCAGGTCTAATCCAGGACTAAACCAGGTCTAAACCTGGACTAAACCAGGTCTAAACCAGGACTAAACCAGGACTAAACCAGGACTAAACCAGGACTAAACCAGGACTAAACCAGGTCTAAACCAGGACTAAACCAGGTCTAAACAGGTCTAAACCAGGTCTAAACCAGGACTAAACCAGGACTAAACCAGGTCTAAACAGGTCTAAACCAGGACTAAACCAGGACTAAACCAGGACTAAAACCAGGACTAAACCAGGACTAAACCAGGACTAAACCAGGACTAAACCAGGACTAAAACCAGGACTGAACCAGGACTAAACCTGGACTAAACCAGGACTAAACCAGGACTAAACCAGGTCTAATCCAGGACTAAACCAGGTCTAATCCAGGACTAAACCAGGTCTAAACCTGTACTAAACCAGGACTAAACCAGGACTAAAACCAGGACTAAACCAGGACTAAACCAGGACTAAACCAGGACTAAACCAGGACTAAACCAGGACTAAACCAGGTCTAAACCAGGACTAAACCAGGTCTAAACCAGGACTAAACCAGGACTAAACCAGGACTAAACCAGAGACTAAACCAGGTCTAAACCAGGACTAAACCAGGTCTAAACAGGTCTAAACCAGGTCTGAAGGAGACGAGGATCAGGCATATAAAGGAGAGCGTCACCACGGCAACAGAAACACAGCTGATTTACCCACGAGAGAGAAAGAGGGGGAGACAGCGAGAAAGGGGGGAGAGCGGGGGAGAAGAAAGAGAGAGAGAGGGAGAGAGAAAGAGAAGGAGAGAAGAGTGTGAGACGGGGAGAGAGAGAAGAGAGAGGGAGGGTGAGGGAGGGGAAGAGAGAGAGGGGAGAAGAAAGAGAGAGAGGGGGAAGAGAGAGAGGACAGAGATAGAGGGAGGGAGGGAGAGAGAGAGGGGGGGAGAAGAAGCAGAGAGAGGGAGAGAAGACAGCGAGAGAGGGGGAGACAGAGAGAGAGGAAAGAGAAGGAGAGAAGAGAGCGAGAGAGAGGGGGGAGAGAGCGGCGGAAAGAGAAGAAAGAGAAAGGGGGGGTGAGGGAGGGGAAGAGAGAGAGAGTGAAAGGAAAGAACGAGAGAGAAAGAAGAAAGAGAGAGAGTAAATAAAGCGAGAGAGCAGGACGGTTTTTTTGTTTTCTTTTTTTTAACTAAAAAATTAAAAACATAACACAGCCCAGATGTCGGCCATGTTGGATCCATGTCGACTAAACTCATAGAACTATAATAAAACCTGGAAGATGATCCAAAATGGCCGCCCTGTTCCTCCCTGTGGCCTGAGCTCATTGGTTCATGACCCCAAAAAAGTTCTTTACTTCCTGATACGGAGGCGGCCATCTTTGTTTTACTTCCTGATACGGAGGCGGCCATCTTTGTTTTACTTCCTGATACGGAGGCGGCCATCTTTGTTTTACTTCCTGATACGGAGGCGGCCATCTTTGTTTTACTTCCTGATACGGAGGCGGCCATCTTTGCTTTACTTCCTGATACGGAGGCTGACATCTTTGTTTTAGGGCACCACGTGACCACAATCCCCCATGATGCTTTGAGCGACGTGAACGACCAGCAGCTGCAGGTCTTTGTGTTAGCGTTAGCTTGTGTGATTGTAATTGTGTTCTTTATGTTAGACACACGTGAAGCGTCTGAAATGAAATAAAATACAACTTACAGGTGTCTCTAGTCGAGCCTTTTCCACGAGCTTCTGTTTGTATCGTCCGACGCTCGTTCATGTGACTCACACATGTTTGTGTGACGTCACTTCATATAAAAACGGTAATTTGTGTGATTTTAGAAACGGTAGAAAAGAACATTTCCTTCTATTTTATTTAAATACTGATAATAATTCAGTCCTGTCTGTGATTATAATGTGACATTTTAGAAAAAGGCTGGTTCAAGAGGCTGCAGTACCTCACACGACCACTAATCAATCTGGGACACAGACAGAGGGGGCGGGGCTTATCTAGTTCTTTTAATACATCCACGACTAAACATGACTCAACACTTTTAGTAAAAACTCTCTGGACTTTCACCTGAAAAGACTTAAATTTTCTTCAAATGAGGAAACGAGAAACAGAGAGAACGATGAAATACAAACATGGACCGTGTTTGTCTCTTTAAAACCCCTCAGTCGCTTTTGTTGTTGTTGTTGTTGTTGTTGTCGTGGTTCTTTGTTTTTGTTACGGGTTTTTTTGTCGGTTTTCAGGGGTTTCTTTTTTCCCGGTTCACTCTGTGGTGGAATCATCTGCATTACTGTTGGTCTTCGTTGCTCTTGTATTTGCAGAGTTTGAAGTTAAAGTTGTATGTTTTAATTCTTCGTCCTGTTGTTTTTTAAAGGTCCCATATCCTGCAAAATGGACTTTTCAGAGGTTCTAACCTTCCTCCAGTGCTATTTGGGCCTCGTATGTTGTGCCCAAAGTGGTTTTTTGATTGATTCCCTCATGTTTTCACTAGAGAACTGTCTTTTCCGTCCCCCTCGGCTGAGCAGCAGACGGGGGCTCCTCACTAAGATGACGCGGTGTTTAAGCCACGCCTCCAGGAAGAATAAAAACAGCTAATGCTAATGCTACACAGTAATTACACGATGGATACGACAGATAGAAGAGTTAGCTTGTTATTTACCAAACGGCACGTCCGTGGTTGAGGCCCTGGAGCACGTCAAACTCCAGGTCAGATCCAGGACGTAGGACTCAGCACGACGCACCGTCAGGACCAGAAAAGGTTTATTCAGTGTTTGTGTATCGCTGTTTACCGGAGCACACGGCGCATGCACCATCTCCACTACAGGGGAGGCACGGGTTGGGAGGGGGAGGCGCGCGGGTTGGGAGGCGGAGGGTGGAGCAGCCACTTTTTTGTTTGTTTCCAGCTCTGTCAGATGTTCAGTTTTCAGAGATTATTTTTGGGTCTTTCAGGTTCAAGTTTTGGCTTTTTTCTGGTTTTATCGTAGTTTTCAGTCTCCAAAGTTCCAAAATGTTCCATCAAAATATTCCCGCGGCGTCCTCTGAGCTCATCTCGAGCCGTGTGTGTGACTCTGTGCCGCTCCGTGTCGCCCCCTGCAGGAGAGTACACCGTCATGACGGCGCACTTCCACCTGAAGAGGAAGATCGGGTACTTTGTGATCCAGACGTACCTGCCCTGCATCATGACCGTGATCCTGTCCCAGGTCTCCTTCTGGCTCAACCGCGAGTCTGTGCCGGCCAGGACCGTGTTCGGTGAGTGTGACCTCTGACCTCCTCTCTGACCTCCTCCTCTCACCTCCTCTGACCTCCTCTGACCCTCTCTGACCTCCTCCTCTGACCTCCTCTGACCCTCTCTGACCTCCTCCTCTGACCTCCTCTGACCCTCACCTCCTCTGACCTCCTCCTCTAACCCTCTGAGACCTCCTCTGACCTTCTCTCACCTCCTCTGATCCTCCCTGACCCTCTCTGACCTCCTCTGACCTCTTCTGACCCTCTCTGACCTCCTCTGACCCTCTCTGACCTCCTCTGACCCTCTGAGACCTCCTCTGACCCTCTCTCACCTCCTCTGACCTCCTCCTCTGACCTCCTCTGACCCTCTCTGACCCTCTCTGACCTCCTCTCTGACCTCCTCTGACCCTCTGAGACCTCCTCTGACCTCCTCCTCTGACCTCTTCTGACCCTCTCTGACCTCCTCTGACCCTCTCTGACCTCCTCTGACTCTCTCTGACCTCCTCTAACCCTCTGAGACCTCCTCTGACCTTCTCTCACCTCCTCTGATCCTCCCTGACCCTCTCTGACCCTCTCTGACCTCCTCTGACCCTCTGAGACCTCCTCCTCTGACCTCTTCTGACCCTCTCTGACCTCCTCTGACCCTCTCTGACCTCCTCTGACCCTCTGACCCTCTCTCACCTCCTCTGACCTCCTCCTCTGACCTCTTCTGACCCCCTCTGACCTCCTTTCACGTCCTCTCACCTCCTCTGACCCCCTCTGACCTCCTCTGACCCTCTCTGACCTCCTCTGACCCTCTCTGACCTCCTCTGACCCTCTCTCACCTCCTCTCTGACCTCCTCTTACCTCCTCTGACCCTCTCTGACCTCCTCTCACCTCCTCTGACCTCCTCTTCTTCTTCAGGAGTGACCACGGTGCTCACCATGACAACTCTGTCCATCTCGGCACGTAACTCTCTGACCTCCTCTGACCCTCTCTGACCCCCTCTGACCTCCTCTCACCTCCTCTGACCTCCTTTCACCTCCTCTCACCTCCTCTTCTTCTTCAGGAGTGACCACGGTGCTCACCATGACGACTCTGACCTCCTCTGACCTCCTCTCTGTCCTCCTCTCACCTCCTCTCACCTCCTCCGACCCTCTCTGACCTCCTCTCACCTCCTCTGACCCTCTCTCACCTCCTCTCACCTCCTCTCACCTCCTCTGACCCTCTTTGACCTCCTCTCTGACCTCCTCTCACCTCTTCTGTCCTCCTCTGACCTCCTCTGACCTCCTCTTCTGTCCTCCTCTGACCCTCTCTCACCTCCTCTCTCCCCTCCTTTCACCTCCTCTCACCTCCTCTCACCTCCTCTTCTCCTTCAGGAGTGACCACGGTGCTCACCATGACGACTCTGTCCATCTTGGCGCGTAACTCTCTGACCCCCTCTGACCTCCTCCTCTCACCTCCTCTCACCTCCTCTCACCTCCTCTTACCTCCTCTCACCTCCTCTCACCTCCTCTGACCCTCTCACCTCCTCTCACCTCCTCTCACCTCCTCTGACCCTCTCACCTCCTCTTACCTCCTCTCACCTCCTCTGACCTCCTCTGACCTCCCCTGACCTCCTCTCACCTCCTCTCACCTCCTCTGACCTCCTCTCACCTCCTCTGACCTCCTCTTCTTCTTCAGGAGTGATCACGATGCTCACCATGATGACTCTGACCTCCTCTGACCTCCTCTCTCTGACCTTCTCTCTCACCTCCTCTGACCCTCTCTGACCCTCTCTCACCTCCTCTCCCCTCCTTTCACCTCCTTTCACCTCCTCTTCTTCTTCAGGAGTGACCACGGTGCTCACCATGACGACTCTGTCCATCTCGGCGCGTAACTCTCTGACCTCCTCTGACCCTCTCTGACCTCCTCTGACCCTCTCTGACCTCCTCTGACCCTCTCTGACCTCCTCTGACCCTCTCTGACCTCCTCTGACCTCCTCTCTGACCTCCTCTGACCTCCTCTCTGACCCTCTCTGACCTCCTCTGACCCTCTCTGACCTCCTCTGACCCTCTCTGACCTCCTCTGACCCTCTCTGACCTCCTCTGACCCTCTCTGACCTCCTCTGACCTCCTCTGACCTCCTCTCTGACCCTCTCTGACCTCCTCTGACCCTCTCTGACCTCCTCTGACCCTCTCTGACCTCCTCTGACCTCCTCTCTGACCCTCTCTGACCTCCTATGACCCTCTCTGACCTCCTATGACCCTCTCTGACCTCCTCTGACCTCCTCTGACCCTCTCTGACCTCCTCTGACCTCCTCTCTGACCCTCTCTGACCTCGTCTGACCCTCTCTGACCTCCTTTCACCTCGTCTGACCCTCTCTGACCTCCTCTGACCCTCTCTGACCTCCTCTCACCTCCTTTCACCTCCTCTTCTTCAGGAGTGACCACGGTGCTCACCATGACGACTCTGTCCATCTCGGCGCGTAACTCTCTGACCCTCTCTCACCTCCTCTCTCACCTCCTTTCACCTCCTCTGACCTCCTCTCACCTCCTCTCTGACCCTCTCACCTCCTCTGACCTCCTCTCACCTCCTCTCTGACCTCCTCTCACCTCCTCTGACCTCCTCTTCTTCTTCAGGAGTGACCACGGTGCTCACCATGACGACTCTGTCCATCTCGGCGCGTAACTCTCTGCCCAAAGTGGCCTACGCCACGGCCATGGACTGGTTCATCGCCGTGTGCTACGCCTTCGTGTTCTCGGCGCTGATCGAGTTCGCCACCGTCAACTACTTCACCAAACGGGGCTGGGCCTGGGACGGGAAGAGCGTCGTCACCGACAAGGTCCGCCCCCAACCACCACCAGATCTGACACTTTAGCTCCAAACGCAGCCTCTGGTCAAACAGGAAGGTTTTAACCAGAACTTTGTCCATAACCGTTTCTTAAACAAATACTTTCCTTTCATTAGCTACATCGGCAGTTAGCATTAGCATTTGCAAGATACACAGTGTTTGTGAACAAAACACTGCATTCCATTAGCTCAATATCGTTAGCATGAGTTAGCGTTAGCCTCCAAACACCAGGAGCCTCCACTGGACTCACGTAACAGAGTCAGAACATTTCACCTGCACAAGTTTGTGTCCGTCGTTAGCGTTAGCGACGAAATGAGCCACAAACAGGTGATAAACATTTGTTAAACTCTGTGATTCTGGACAATAAAGCACCAAAAACACAGCAGGACACGACAGTTTGACATGAAGTGTTTAGTTTGACCGAGTGCCACAGGAACAGGTGACCTTTAACCTCCAGGAAACAGAGCTCGACGTCCACAGTTTTCACTCGATGTAAAAAACATAGAAACAACATCTGTGTCTGACACGGCACAAACCACAACAGAACAGGGTTTATTTAAATGAATGTGACAGAATGTTCCGTTAAGTACCAGGCAGAGCTGTAATCGTCCCAAAAGCAAGGGCGTAACTTTGGCTTCAACTTTGGGGGGGTCGAGAGGCTACAGGCAAATGGCTGTGTATCGGACAAAACATATTCCTTTCTATGTCATCTATCTCAGTCCCGGGCCGCAGACCGGTACCGGTCCGTGGATCAATTTGGACCGGGCCGACCCGCAATTCGGGCCGGGTTCGGGTCCACATTTTCCGCTCTGCTGTCGGGCTGAGTCGGGCGGCCCAGGGGGCAGAGACGCGTACGTGCGTAACATGCGCTCCACGGCGAAAGAGCGCGTGAGCAGCCAGTGCTGTGATGCTCCTCCTCATCCTCGAATAAAGTGTCAAAATATGTGACGGAGAAAAGACGTTAATGAAAGCGCGGCTGCTACACGAGCGGAGGAGAGAGAGAGAGAGAGCAACGGAGGAGAGAGAAAAAGAGAGAAAGAGCAGTGGAGGAGGAGCAGGAGGAGAGAGAGAGAGACGAAAGGAGCGAGGGAGAGAGCTCATGTGGGCCGGCGTCAGTGGAGGAACAGGCGCGTCTGGTACAGGAGACGTCCCGTTGGTGCAGGTAGAACACTAAACACTTGAAGCCCTGTCAGGCGCTTATTCTGCCAATAAAACTCTGCACGAACTCAGTTTACGTAACTCCGGCTCTACATGTGCGCGGACCCGGGTCAGGTTTGGACAGTATCCACGCGGACCGGGTCGGGTTCGGACAGTATCCGCGCGGTCCCGGGTCGGGTTCGGGTTGAATCTTGCAGCAAATGATTCGGGCTCGGACAGTACGCGCGCGTTATCCCGTTATCGATCTCAAACTCCTCGTTTGAGATCGATAACGGGATAAATGACAGGCGGAACATGCCAAGAAGCAGGAAAACGCCAGATTATGATCACATGAACATAGATCACAGTTTTCAGGGTTTATTTACATAACATAAAAAGTTATACGGCTAAATAAACCCAAAAAACCAAAAGTAACCTATTGCTGTCTTAGATGTGGAAAAAAAGTCTATATTCATCCATTATTAAGCTGTACAACTAGTCTACACGCGCAGATGACATAGACAAACTTTCAGAGCACTTATTTAGTTAATATACTACTCAACTACTTACACATCTCGTCTCACTCATCTCTTCGCCTCACAATGAAAGTACATTTGGGCTGTCGCTCACACTGAGCCCACACATGTGGGGTTGGTCTTGGGATAGATCCATAAAAACAAAAACTATATAAAGTCCAACAGCGCTGCAGCCCCGCTTCGTGTTTGTTTAGCTGTGACGCGGATCATGCAGAAGCCAACCAGGCCAACGGAGAAGTCCAGTCTCTTCCTCGATGTTTCACTGTGCAATTCTGTTATGCAGCGCCTCTACAGGCGAGGAGAGGTGTGTGTCACTGTAGAATTCTAGTTTGATAAAAGTGTAGTTTGTGAACGCCAAACGCTGTTGCGTTCACAATATTCTCTCCAAATGCGAGAGAATATTGTGAAGTCCTTTGACTCAGTGAAGCACTACGCCCTCACCTGTCAGTCAAAACATGGTCAAAACTATCAACTTGTTAAACTGACTGACGACAGAGACAGGAGAGGGAGGGGTGAGAGAGCGCGGCCTCGGTGTGGGCGATACCACGTCTACAGCTGAGAGGGGGGTGCGTAGTCAAAAAGTAATGTTTTTGTTGTTGATTTAATTGTTTTAACTACTCCTGGAGATTTCTTTTTAACAAATAACATATAGTATATGATTTAATATTAAAAATGGTATGAAATATTGGGGGGGTTGAATGTACTAGATCAAAATATTGGGGGGGTTGTAACCCCCCTATCCCCCCCGTATTTTACGCCCGTGCCCAAAAGAATCAGATCTGAGCCCAAACTTTGACTGACAGCTTTAAGGCCAGACTCTACAGGCAAAACCTTTTTTTTTGTTCACTTTTCTCTCACATCTGGACTTTGGAAACACCAATCGTGTCCAATCTGCTCCTGATGTTTGATTCTTCCATTGAATCCACTTCATCCATAGATTTCTCTGACATTGTTTTCTTCAAATGCATTTTTGTCCCTCGAGACATAAAGATCATTAAAGTAGATCCACACAAACAATCTGGACTCAACACATTTAGACCAAACAAGGATTTAAGATCAGAGTCTGACACATTTATGGAAGTTTGAAGGAAAAAAACTTGAATTTTTTGGAAAATTTTCAGTCCGATCTAGTTTAAACTAAATAATAAATCCAAATCCCGTCTGTACGTTTTTATAACTAATATGTGACAAAATGAACAAGAAATTTAAACCTGGATCTGTCCGTTTTTCAGATTGAAATGTCACAAATGTGTGGATTTTTGGTCATTTTTACATAAAGTGCCTTATTTCCAAATGAAAACATGACACGATGAAACACTTGTAATAAAAATTTTTCTTACATTTATGTGACTAAACTACAGGAGAAGATTAACATATCTTTAAATTTAGATTTAGGGTTTAGGGCAGGCATGTCCAAACTCAGGCCCGGGGGCCAAATGCGGCCCTCAGACCAATTTTTCTTGACCCTTAGTCTTCCTGGTGAACTGGCCCACATTGTCCTGATAAGTACTATTTACAGCACATTTCAGATTTTCTACAATTCCAACCTAAATAACTAACATTTTGGTGCAGCACAGACCTGATATTAAGGCACTGAGACTGAATGTAGATGTGGTGGAGCTTAAAACATCAGATAAATGCAGCTTTTTTAACGTTTCGTGATTGATTTGTGGCCCTCGGCTTGGTCTATATTTCAATATGTGGCCCTCGATGGAAAAAGTTTGGACACCCCTGGATTAGGGTTTAGCATGAACTGGTTTTCGGCCGGACAGTGTTCATCCACGACACACCGTCCTGAGCCTGTCGTGGGGCTCCTCAAAGCCCACGGCCCCAACACGCCGTAAAAGAACACGTCCAACAGTGCGGTGTGTGCGGCGCGTGCGGCGCGTGCGGCTCTGCTCGAGTCCACGTCCGTGTAATGGACTCAGGGGACTGAAGGTCAAAGGTCAGGCGTGCTCCACCCGCAGCAGAATCATGACTGAAGAATGTTAATGTGGAATAAAGAGCCTCCTGAACATGAACCATTCACAAAGACTTTCATTGAACTCAGAGGACGACATGGACAAAGACAAACATCTCAATAATGTTCTGTATTTTCAATATTCAGAGTATATTTGCACTTGAGTTAAATGTGTCGCACAAAACGTGAACAGAGCATAAAATGAAGCTCAAAGACACAAATATCACTTTTGGGAGATTGCACTGATGATCCTGGCTCTGTGTCAGATCACTTTTGAAATCTTTTACGTAGAGAAAAAAATCTAATTTGCAGATTTCCAAAACAACAAATGTGATCATATCTACTGTTTGTACACCTCCACTGTACGCTAACGTCCTCATGCTAACGTCCTCACGCTAACGTCCTCGCGCTAACGTCCTCACGCTAACGTCCTCATGCTAACGTCCTGGCGCTAACGTCCTCCCGCTAACGTCCTGGCGCTAACGTCCTGGCGCTAACGTCCTGGCGCTAACGTCCTGGCGCTAACGTCCCCGCGCTAACGTCCCCGCGCTAACGTCCCCGCGCTAAAGTCCCCGCGCTAACGTCCCCGCGCCAACGTCCCCACGCCAACGTCCCCACGCAAACGCGCCACGCCAGCGTCCCACGCAACGTCCCACGCCACGTCCCCACGCTTAACGCGTCCCCACGCCAGCGTCCTCACGCCAGCGTCCGCATCGCGTCCCCGCGCCAACGTCCCCACGCCAACGTCCCCACGCCAACGTCCTCACGCCATCGTCCCCACGCCAACGTCCCCACGCCAACGTCCTCACGCCAACGTCCTCACGCTTCGCGTCCCCGCGCATCGCGTCCCCACGCCAACGTCCTCACGCCAACGTCCTCACGCAAACGTCCCCACGCCAACGTCCCCACGCCAACGTCCCCACGCCAACGTCCCCACGCCAACGTCCCCACGCCAACGTCCTCACGCCAACGTCCTCACGCTAACGTCCCCACGCCAACGTCCCCACGCCAACGTCCTCACGCCAACGTCCTCACGCTAACGTCCCCACGCCAACGTCCCCACGCCAACGTCCTCACGCTAACGTCCAATATTTATGATGCTAGGACTGTATTAAAGTGAGAGACACATGAGACGGATGGAAATACTTCCAAAATTTGCAATTTTGTTACATTTTAGTCACATTTAAGACAATTTAGTCACGTTTTTGTCACTTTAGTCTTTTTCCCTGTCTGTATTTGTATCCTTAAAGGGCGTATGACGGGTTTTTATGATTTTCTAATTTTGACTTTCTTCTGTGTATTAATAGCGCTTGTAAATATAAATTATAGTTTTACACCAATCGAGTCACTATTTGTGGAAAAAAGTTGAAAAATCTGTTGACAATTACAGGAAGTAAACAAATGATGACATCACACTGGGGAGACAAAGGTTACGCATTATTTACACCAAATGAACTACTTTTTTGACCCTTTAAACTTTGATTCAACAAAATAAAGGTGTTCACACGGGTTTCTCTTTGTCAAATGAACAAAATCTGTGACATTAGATGAATTTTGACCAATGTACAGTGTGGTTGCTATGGTAATTTCCTAGTGTGATGTCATACTTTACAACCAGGAAGTGAAATTTAAAACCTAAAAAATAGCTAAACTGGGGTAAAAGTTTTAAAGATTTTAGTAGAAATTTGAATATATGTATCTTTACTGCATTTTAGCTAAATGTGTATTTCAACCTGTCATGGGCCCTTTAACTTATGCTAATGTGTGTTAGCTTTAGCGCTGTGGTGAAAAGTGCTTTAAACTCATGGAGGGTAATATTTATGATGGACTGCACTAAAGTGAGAGACACATGAGACTGATCGACTTTATCTAAAGCTAGTTCTGTTTTTCATGTTTCAAAACAATAACAATCAGGTACAGCCCCTTTAAAGTTGATTTTATATGACGTGTCTCCTTTAACTCTTCTCTTTCTCACAGAAAAAAGAGCGAGCGTCTGTGATGAAGAAGAACAACGCGTACGCCGTCGCCGTGGCCAACTACGCGCCGACGCTGGGCAAAGACCCGTCGGGCACGCTCCCCACCATCGCCAAAGGGGGCGCCGCCTCGTCCTCGGACCCGTCCAAACCCGCCGGCTCCAAGGCCCCGGAGCAGAAGAAGACCTTCAACAGCGTCAGCAAAATCGACCGCATGTCCCGCATCCTGTTCCCGGTGCTGTTCGGCAGCTTCAACCTGGTTTACTGGGCCACGTACCTCAACCGGGAGCCCGTCATCAAGGACATGGTGCCCTCGGCCTGAGCGGGGCCCGAGCGCGCCCAAAACACGCCCCAAATGTGGAAAAAAGATCTCAACTTTTACGGAGAAGTCTGATTTTGAACGGACAAAAGTAAACTCCAGACGAACAGTGTCTGAGCCTGGAGCCCCGTTTTCTACTCTGCACTTTTAAGAGTTTTTGTAAATGTGTGTACCATATTTCTATCTATGGTTTCTTATCGTGAGCATAATTATCGTGTGGAATCAAAAATATCGACCTGCGCGACGTAAAGGCGGGGGTTTTGTGAACAGGTTCGCTCTGAGTCCACGACGACGGCAGTGCTTTGTTTTTGTCTCAGATGTTTATTCAGGAGCGTCCAAACTGTTCGAGAAGCTTTTGGTCTCAAAATTGTGGAAAAACAGTTCATTTTAAACTCAGCAGCAGCAGCTCTCTGTCCAAACGCATCGCTAGTGTCCAGATTATTCACCATCATGAGTTTATGAGCACTTTCAGAACAAGTGAAAGTGAAGCTAACAAGTATTAGCGTGCTAACAGTGCACTTCCTGGTTCTGTGAATGAAACACAAACCTTCCCATTGAAGTCAATAGCAGCCATGCCACCAGTGCGCTGTGCAGCAGGTGCAGCAGATTCTTCAAGAAGTGCAGGCGAGGCGCTAGCCCTGGTGTCAGTGACTGCGGCGCCCCCTGGTGACACCTGCAGACGCCCGTCACTCTCTGGTTTGCTGCGGTCGGTCCATTCGTCTGACCTGAGAGCCGCTCCAGGACGCTGCAGCCACAGCAGAAATAGACGTCTTGCAGATTCTTTCCTCAGAGCGGCTCCTGGACCTGCCGGGCTCCTGGACCTGCCGGGCTCCTGGACCTGCCGGGCTCCTGGACCTGCCGGGCTCCTGGACCTGCCGGGCTCCTGGACCTGCCGGGCTCCGAGGGCCGTGTGACAGGAGCAGGTCCTGGACCAGGCGTCAGTGCACACAGTACCATGTGTCCACATCCTGTTGAGTCCAGATTGTACAGTTTGGTGCAGGAGCTGCTTTAAGGCTGATCTTTATGTCTCTGCGAGAAGAAAATGCTTTTTAAGAAAACGGCCTTTGAAGTCACAATGTCCCAGAGAAATTTCAGTTCAGTTGAATTTGTAGCGCCCAAAATTACAACAACAGTTTCCTGGAAGAAAGCAGTTCAAATAAACAACTGATCAAATAGAAACTGTTGAGAGTAAACTGACAAAAAAAGAAAGATTTTGCCGAGTCTCACCTTAAATTTCTTCGATATTTAGTTTTGTCCGACACACGTCAAGCTTTATTTGAACTCTTTATTGCAAAGAGCGACTGCACAAAACGTGACTAAACTGCTCTTGTATCAAGTGTGTAATACATTTAAATGACATCATGTGAGGAAATGATCAAAACTGGTCCAATAATATCGTCAGAGTTCATCAGACATGGCTTTCTCTCCATTTTAAACAACATTTCTCTGCATTGAGGATGAAAAACCTACTATTATTTCTGGTTTGGACGCTCTTGAAACGAGCCGTGATCCTTTTCCGCCGAAGTGCAGACGTTGGGTCGCTTCCCTGTTTACCTCGCTCTGGGAAGTTTGTAGCATCGACACTGAACTTTCTTTTCCGTCCCACTTTCCCCCGACACTTCAGGGACTCGTACTCTGCTCCGTTTGCTCGTGGACTCGACGTGAATCGTGTCGTCCCCGAGTCGCTGCAGGTCGGAGCTGTTTGTGCCACTGTACAGAAAAAAAGACGAAAAAACACGTTCATTTACGATTCTAACTGTGTTCCTGTTATCGACACTTTACGATATTATAATGTATGTTTACGTTCGAGTGAAAGAACTTAACTTATTTATTTATTTATATCTTGATTTGCCAAAATGAAGAAACTTTATTTCTGTCCAAGCCGATGCAAAAACAATATGTATTATATTGTGTAGGACTATTATTATTATTATTATATCATTATTATTATGATTATATTATTGTTCGGTTGTGTCTAAAAAGGTTTGGGGCTGTCGTCGTGCCGCATCTGTCTTTGTGAAATGATCTTTTTAAAAACACAAAAATCGGCCTTAATGCTGCGGACATTGTGCATCCACAGAACAACATCGCTTTTTTATCATTTTGTTTCGTATCTAATTGTGTTTTGACTTTATGGGATACACGTTTGTCGTCGTGATTCCGCTGAAGCACTGCCAACGTGTCCGTTTTACAGATCAGTCGAAAGCTTGAATCAGTTTTGGAGGATCCGACGGGAGGCGAGTGTTTGAGGCGGAGCCACGTTTCCACTGGTTCTGTTCGGAGCAGATCAAGAAGAACAACCAAACGCCGAGTGGATCATGTGATAAAGCGCCGTATCTTCACTGATTCTCACAACGAAAAAGTGACAAAAAGCAGCAAAAACACGACTGAAAGCGTCCAAAACACGACTGAAAGTGACAATAATGTGACTAAAAGCAACATAAACACGGCAAAAAGTGACAAAAACACAACTTCAATCAGCAAAAACACCACTCGAAGCTACAAAAATACAACTAAAAGCGTCAAAAACACCACATGAAGCGACGTAAACACAGTTAAAAGTGACAAAAAGCAGCAAAAACATGACTAAAAGCGTCCAAAACACGGCTCAAATCTACAGAAACACGACTGAAAGCGACAATAACACGACTGAAAGTGACATAAACACGGCAAAAAGTGACAAAAACACAACTTCAGTCAGCAAAAACACGACTCGAAGCTACAAAAATACAACTAAAAGCGTCAAAAACACCACATGAAGTGACGTAAACACAGCTAAAAGTGACAAAAACAGAACTAAAAATACCAAAAAAACGACTACTACATATTGAATCCACATGCTTAGCGAAACAGAGCTAGCAAAGCACGTTAGCATCACCTTTTTCTTGTTTAAAATCTGATGTTTCCAGCTCATAATCATCAACATGATCCAAACACACGACATAAAGAGGGTCAAACGTTGAGTCTTTGAAGGAAATAAAAGCAGAAAAAGACAAACAGGAAGTAGTTTCCTGTCGACTGTAGCTTTAGCCACATCATTTTAGTCACATCTTCTTCACTTTCACTTGTGTTTTTGATTTGTTTTAGTCCTGTTTTTGTTGCTTTTGTTGTTTTTAGGGGCTTTTTTTACACTTACAGTTGTGTTTTTCTCTTTTCTAGTTGCTTTTTGGTGTATTTTTCTCTTTTTTAATAATGTTTTTATTGCCTTTCGTTGCGATTTGATAGTTTTTAATCACGGTTTTGTGGCTTTTTCATGCATTTTAGTTTCGTTTTTTCACTTTTTGTCACTTTTCGATGCATTTTTTCACCTATAGTTGCTTTTTAGTCGCGTTTTTAGATACTTTTTGTCTTTTTCAGTCAAGTTTTAGTCGCTTTTAGCCACGTCTCACAGCCACAAACTTGGAATTACAAACGTCTTTTTGTGACTCGCTGACATCGGCCTCACGAATCGTTCAGGTACGATTTAGATTTGCTCTGTGTCTGGAACCAGGACCAGTGCAAACGTGGTTTACCAGGACCCGGCACATTTGGCACATTTGACAGTTTTACCCAAACGTCACTAAAATCCTCAAAAAGCTGCTGTTTGTGCCAAATATTAACGTTTATTCTTCAAACATTCCAAGGCGAGCACAACACGGAGACGGCCTCAGGGGCTCGAACCTCTGACAAACCATTATAGACTGTCCCCCTCACCGTGGGAACTGTGCCGGCCTCTGTGCGCTCCTGCTGCTCCTGCTGCTCCCGTCGCTCCTGCTGCTCCTGCCGCTCCTGCTGCTCCTGCCGCTCCTGCCGCTCCCGTCGCTCCTCCAAACTCCAGGTCACTGCCAAAATGTTCTAAAAACCTTCAAAACACAGAGCCGGTCCGGTGTCGGTCCGTTTGGTTCCTTGTGGTTCTGTTTGGATCCGTTTGGTTCCGTTTGGTTCTGTTTGGTTCCGTTTGGTTCCGTTTGGTTCCGTTTGGTTCCGTTTGGTTCCTTGTGGTTCCGTTTGGTTCCTTGTGGTTCCTTGTGGTTCCGTTTGGTTCTGTTTGGTTCCGTTTGGTTCCGTTTGGTTCCTTGTGGTTCCGTTTGGTTCCTTGTGGTTCCATTTGGTTCCGTTTGGTTCTGTTTGGATCCGTTTGGTTCCTCATGGTTCCGCTTGGGTCCTTGTGGCTCTGTTTGGTTCCTTGTGGTTCCTTGTGGCTCTGTTTGGATCTGCTTGGTTCCTTGTGGTTCCGTTTGGTTCCTTGTGGCTCTGTTTGGTTCTGTTTGGTTCTGTTTGGATCCGTTTGGTTCCTTGTGGCTCTGTTTGGTTCTGTTTGGTTCCTTTGACTCCAGGTCACTGCCAAAATGTTCTAAAAACCTTCAAAACCCTCCACAGAGCCGGTCCGGTGTCGAGGTTCCGTGCGGTTCTATAGATACAGTCGGCGTCTGCGGGAAACGCCCACAAAAGGACCGCCGTTCATTTCAATGTAGAAGAGCTGCTAAGGGGAGTCCCACTGTTCAACGACTACAAGAGCAAACACAGACGTTAACGGTTTCATTGTGCCAAATACAGAGACTGCGTGAATTAGCATAAATATACATGGATGCTAACGGCAGCTGCGAGCTAAATGCTAACAACGACGTTAGCGTTTGGCTCGATTTACATGATTCGTTCCATTGCAGTTGCATTATCATCACAAAGATGAAGTCTATGGGCACATTTTAACGTCCGAGCGCTCGTTTACTTTTCGATGACGACTCGACTTGAATTAGTTGTAAATAAAGACGTCGAGAGTAACCGCTTTACAAGTACGACCACGATTTAAAGTCACGTTTGGTCAAGGGACATTTTTGGTTTTGGTTCCTTGTGGTTCATTGTGGTTCTGTTTGGTTCCGTTTGGTTCCATTTGGTTCCGTTTGGTTCTGTTTGGTTCCATGTGGTTCCGTTTGGTTCTGTTTGGTTCCATGTGGTTCCGTTTGGTTCCATGTGGTTCCGTTTGGTTCTGTTTGGTTCCATGTGGTTCCGTTTGGTTCTGTTTGGTTCCATGTGGTTCCGTTTGGTTCTGTTTGGTTCCATGGGGTTCCGTTTGGTTCCTTGTGGGTCCTTGTGGCTCTGTTTGGTTCCGTTTGGTTCTGTTTGGTTCCGTTTGGTTCTGTTTGGTTCCATTTGGTTCCGTTTGGTTCTGTTTGGTTCTATGTGGTTCCGTTTGGTTCTATGTGGTTCCGTTTGGTTCTGTTTGGTTCCATGTGGTTTCGTTTGGTTCTGTTTGGTTCCATGTGGTTCCGTTTGGTTCCATGTGGTTCCATTTGGTTCCTTGTGGCTCCGTTTGGTTCCGTTTGGTTCCTTGTGGGTCCTTGTGGCTCTGTATGGTTCCTTTTGGTTCCTTTTGGTTCCGTTTGGTTCTGTTTGGTTCTGTTTGGTTCTGTTTGGTTCCGTTTGGTCCAGTTTGGTTCCATTTGGTTCCGTTTGGTCCGGTTTGGTTCTGGTTGTCGCTCGTCCTTCACTCTGCTCCGATGAAGCCATATGTGGTGCCTAATGTTCACTCACTCAACTGTGAAAACCACATTTTTATGATTTATAACCATTTTGTTTATAGTTATGTCATTATTTTTATATAATGTGTATGAATTAATGCTTTTTATTTAATTGTGTGTATTTATACTTTATTTTTGTTTTGTTTTTACTGCATTTATTTGTGTTATATTTTTTATTTTTAACACTGGATCATGACTTTCAGATTTTCAGTTTATTGTGTCATTTTAAAGAATGATCAAAGTGGTTGGACAGATCTTTATTGAGAATTTGTGACGTTTTACATTTGTTTTGTAACGAAAAAAAAAAACAAAAACATGGAATAATCTGATATTTCACCTCAAACTCAGGCTCCGTTACAAATCACTGTGTCGCTCTGAGCACGGTTTACTTCACAAAACATCGCTCGTCATTTAGTCCTGGTTTAGTCCTGGTTTAGTCCTGGTTTAGTCCTGGTTTAGACTTTTTCCCCTTTTCTAAAACATTTTGATGTTTTGGAATTTGTAGAAGTGATTTCATATTAAAATGTCCTGCGTCTTGTTTAATATTGGACCAAACTCTTTAATGTGAAAAGTGTCGTCCATTTTGTGTCCGGCCTCAGCCTCGGCTCATGATTCTCCTCCTGTTTACGCTTCACTTTAAAGTTACGCTTAACTCTTGTTTCTCTGTTAAAGTTCACACTTCACTTTAGTATATTTGTTAAAGTTTACACCCTACTTTTGTTTATCTGTTAAAGTTTACGCCTCACCTTTGTTTCCCAGTTTCTCCCGTTTACACTTCACTTTTGTTTCTCTTTTAAAGTTTACTCTTCTCTTTGTTTCTCTGTTACACTTCACGTTTCACTTTTGTTTCTCTGTTACACTTCACGTTTCACTTTTGTTTCTCTGTTACACTTCACGTTTCACTTTTGTTTCTCTGTTACACTTCACGTTTCACTTTTGTTTCTCTGTTAAAGTGTATGCCTCACCTTTGTTTCCCCGTTAAAGCCTCAGCTTCCCGTTTACACTTCACTTTTGTTTCTCTGTTAAAGTGTACACCTCACCTTTGTTTCTCTGTTAAAGTGTACGCCTCACCTTTGTTTCCCCGTTAAAGCCTCAGCCTCCTGTTTACGCCGCTCTTTTGTTTCTCTGTTAAAGTTTACGCCTCTCTTTTGTTTCTCTGTTAAAGTTTACGCCTCTCTTTTGTTTCTCTGTTAAAGGTTACGCCTCTCTTTTGTTTCTCTGTTAAAGGTTACGCCTCTCTTTTGTTTCTCTGTTAAAGTTTACGCCTCTCTTTTGTTTCTCTGTTAAAGGTTACGCCTCTCTTTTGTTTCTCTGTTAAAGTGTACGCCTCACCTTTGTTTCCCCGTTAAAGCCTCAGCCTCCTGTTTACGCCTCTCTTTTGTTTCTCTGTTAAAGGTTACGCCTCTCTTTTGTTTCTCTGTTAAAGTTTACGCCTCTCTTTTGTTTCTCTGTTAAAGGTTACGCCTCTCTTTTGTTTCTCTGTTAAAGTGTACGCCTCACCTTTGTTTCCCCGTTAAAGCCTCAGCCTCCTGTTTACGCCTCACCTTTGTTTCTCTGTTAAAGTGTACGCCTCACCTTTGTTTCCCCGTTAAAGCCTCAGCCTCACGTTTACGCCTCTCTTTTGTTTTTCTGTTAAAGGTTACGCCCCTCTTTTGTTTCTCTGTTAAAGGTTACGCCTCTCTTTTGTTTCTCTGTTAAAGGTTACGCCTCACTTTTGTTTCTCTGTTAAAGTGTACGCCTCACCTTTGTTTCTCTGTTAAAGTGTACGCCTCACCTTTGTTTCCCCGTTAAAGCCCCTGCCTCCCGTTTACGCCTCTCTTCTTTTGTTTCTCTGTTAAAGTGTACGCCTCTCTTTTGTTTCTCTGTTAAAGTGTACGCCTCTCTTTTGTTTCTCTGTTAAAGTGTACGCCTCTCTTTTGTTTCTCTGTTAAAGTGTACGCCTCTCTTTTGTTTCTCTGTTAAAGTGTACGCCTCTCTTTTGTTTCTCTGTTAAAGTGTACGCCTCTCTTTTGTTTCTCTGTTAAAGTGTACGCCTCTCTTTTGTTTCTCTGTTAAAGTGTACGCCTCTCTTTTGTTTCTCTGTTAAAGTTTACGCCTCTCTTTTGTTTCTCTGTTAAAGGTTACGCCCCTCTTTTGTTTCTCTGTTAAAGGTTACGCCCCTCTTTTGTTTCTCTGTTAAGGTTTGCATGATAAAACACAAACACTGCTGAGTTAATTTCAGGCGAAGGATGTGGAGCTTCTTTGTTTCTTTCTGTGAGTCTTGAACATTCCAGAGTCGATGGTTCACCAGGTGGACGCTCGATGCACAATTTTAATAAACATATCATTCCAGTCTTTATACCAGACCCGCCTCCTGTGGTTTCTCTTTTCTTCAGGGTTTTGTTTTTCAGAACTTTTTAAAAAACGAATTTCATGTTAAAATGTCGTCCGTCTTCTTTAAAAATGGACCAAACTCTTCTGTGAAAAGTGTCGTCCATTTTGTGTCCGGAGCTCCTCCTCCCGTTTACACATATTTGTTTCTCCGTTTAAGTTTACGCTTCATATTTGTTTCTCTGTTAAAGTTTATGCTTTACTTTTGTTTCTTTGTTAAAGATTACGTTTTATTTTTGTTTCTCAGTTAATGTTCATGCTTTACTTTTATTTCTCTGTTAAAGTTTACGTTTTAATTTATTTCTATTAAACTTTACGCTTTACTTTTGTTTCTTTGTTAAAGTTAATGCATTCATTTTATTTCTGTTACAGTTTATTTACACTTTACTTTTGTTTTTTGTCATAGTTTACGCTTCACTTTGTTTCTCTATTAAAGTTAAGTTACTTTTGTTTCTCAATTAATGTTCATGCTTTACTTTTATTTCTCTATTAAAGTTTATGCCTTACTTTTGTTTTTGTTAAAGTTTACGCTTTACTTTTGTTTTTTTGTTATAGTTATGCTTCACTTTGTTTCTCTATTAAAGTTAACGCTTTACTTTTGTTTGTTTTTGTTAGTTTTACGCTTAAATTTTGTTTCTTTGTTAGGGTTTATGCTTTACTTTTGTTTTTTTTTATAGTTATGCTTCACTTTGTTTCTCTATTAAAGTTAAGTTACTTTTGTTTCTAGTCAGCAGTAATCAGTGTTTCCAGATTTTCAGAGAACAACAGGCGACTCGACATCTACAAAACTAAGAAAATAAACATTTGTGTCACGAGCGCTAATGAGATGCGCATATTTAATTACATATTTTACACAAATAACGACTTTAAAACATGAACGTCTGGAGTCTGGTCCTTGTTGGGTTTAAAAACACGAAACTGAACTGAAAAAAGTTCAAACGAGCTCTTTTTACGACGTGAAAGTGAAAAAAAACACAACCCACGAAAATAAAAGCCCAATGTGTAAAGAAACAGAACTACAGCAGAACCGTCTCCATGGAAACAAGCCTCCGTCAGAGAAGCTCCACACTGCACCTTTAATGAACAGACGGCTCTGACGCCTCGAGTCGTTTGGGATTCAAACAAACGAACGGAGCGTCTGGATCGGAGTCAGAGAAGCTTCCTCCGCTCTGTCTGCAACAAACACACAATTTAACTCAATTTTTGTTCAATTTTCCACAAATTTCCCACTAAATTTTCAATAATTTTCCCCAAGTTTTAACACTTATTTTCTCTAAATTTCACTCTAATTTCCCCCCAGTTTTCTGTCAATTTTCCACTCATTTCCAACAAATTTCCCACAGAATATTCAACCATTTTCAGACCATATTTCTTTCAATTTTAGTTTAGTTTAGTTTATTTCCAAAAGGGGACAGTGCAATTTCATAAAACACATGAATAAAACTTGAGTAAAACAGACAGAATTAGCCAAAGAGGCTGTTTTTCATCTGTAAAATGTCAATAAAACGGACAAAAACAGACATTTTACTCCAACGTTACAACATTTTTACTTCAATTTTACTCCCCAATTTTCTTCGAACATTTCACAACTTTCCCACTGATTTCCCAAAAGTTTCAACAATTTGTCGCAAATTTTCCTCCAATTTTCAGTAAATTATCAACCTCCAGTTTTCTTTTGATTTCCCACATATTTTGCACAGATTTTCCTCCAACTTTCCCACAAATCTTCATTTTTTCCTCCCTTTTCCCATCAAATTTCCACAAATTTACCACTAAATATTCAACCATTAGTTTTTGATCACTAATTTTCTCTAAATTTTACTTCAATTTTACACTAATTTTCCCCCAGTTTTCTGTCAATTTTCCACTCATTTCCAACAAATTTCCCACAAAATATTCAACAATTTTCCGACCAAATTTCCTTCAATTTTACTCCAACGTTACAACATTGTTACTCCAATTACTCCCCAATTTTCTTCAAACATTTTACAACTTTCTAACTGATTTCCCTTAAAAGTTTCAACAATTTCCCACACATTTTCCTCCAATTTTCAATAAATTATCAACCTCCAGTTTTCTTTTGATTTCCCACACATTTTGCACAGATTTTCCTCCAACTTTCCCTCAAATCTTCCTTTTTTTCCTCACTTTTCCCATCAAATTTCCTCAAATTTCCCACTAAATATTCAATTATTTTCCTCAAGTTTTAACACTAATCTTCTCTAAATTTTACTTCAATTTTACTCTAATTTCCCCCCAGTTTTCTGTCAATTTGCCACTCTTTTCCAACAAATTTCCCAAAACATATTCTACAATTTTCCCCAAGTTTTCAGACCAAATTTCTTTCAATTTTACAACATTTTTACTCCACTTTTACTCCCCCAATTTTCTTCAAACATTTCACAACTTTCCCACTGATTTCCCTTAAAAGTTTCAACAATTTGTCGCAAATTTTCCTCCAATTTTAAATACATTATCAACCTCCAGTTTTCTTTTGATTTCCCACAAATCTTCATTTTTTCCTCCCTTTTCCCATCAAATTTCCACAAATTTCCCTTATTTTCCTACATTTTTCCCTCAGTTTTGCCGCGCTCCATCGCCTTCTGCTCCGTCTGAAAAAACGCTGCATGTTTAATTCATAAAACCAACATTAATTACTTGAAACTTGATTAATTTAGCGATTAAATCAAACAATGAGCCTTTATCAGATTAGCTTTGCCTTAATCAGAGGAAACATTTAATCTGAGCCTGAAACACGAGCCGAGTCCATCGTTTTATGAAACAGAAGAACGTGGGGGATGGGAGGGCATCTGACACAGGAGGACGAGCAGACGGGCTGTTCTGCCGAGGCCGCGTTGTCATGGAAACTGATGTCCATTTTTACGGCTGGGTTTGACGGGCGCCTGGCAGCAGCGAGGGGGCGGGACTTCCGGTTGGATCAGAGAGTCACAGGAAGAGCGAGAGGAAAAGAAAAGCACGAGATTAAATAAGAATCGACCTCAAATCTGATGCAGTAAAATAACAGATAAAAACACTTATCTCCTTTATCTCTAGACTATTTTATATTCCCTAAAATATGAAATATTTAACAGATAAAGACAATATATGCTCAAATATTAAGGCTGTAAAGATTCCTAAATAAACTTTTGATAATGATAAAGTTTGTCTGCAACAAACAGACTCTAAACACACACAAAACGACCTTATAACAAAGACAGACACATTATTAAATCAAAATGTAGAAACAGAATAAACTATTTCACATTTTCTACAATAATACACTTTATTCGTAAATATTCTCTCTCCAGACGCCTTAAGTCCCACATTTCAACCTTTATTTGGTTAAAAAAGTATTCAAAAAGACTAAATGTACTATGGAAATAATCGTTAGTTGGATTTAAACACCAAAAACTGTTTTAATAATTAATGAATAATCTGTACAGTTTGCTCGGAGTTTTAAATTGGTTTACTTCGGGAACTAAAATGTTTTGCTTATTTATTTATTTATTTATTTATTTATTTATTTATTTAATTATCTGCATATTTTACCGCCAATTTTATAAATCTTTAAAATTAATTATAAATAGAATTGAAAGTGATCTTCTTTTTGAAAAAAATTATATATATTGTATTGTTTCTTGGTTTGCTTCTTCTTTTTTTTTTCTTCTTTTACTGATTTTACTGATCTGCACATGTTTTTGTTGTTTTTTCCATTTTACAAATCTGTAAAAAGGTTCATTCATCACATTTTATAGTTTTTTGTTTACTTTTTATTATATTTTTATTAATTTGCAATTTACTTCCAGTAATCGAAATAGAATTGAAAGTGATTGTCTTCTTTTTATGTTTTTTTTTTTGTGTGATTAAATTGTTTTTTTTTTTTTTTTTTTTTACTTTTATATCTGCATAAGTTTTTTTTTTTTTTTTTTTTTTACAAATCTGTTCACTCATATTTTACGCTGAATGTTTTGTTTGTTTTATATTATATTCATATTTATTAATAGTTCACTTTCAACAAAACTTCAGATTCACCTTCACGAGTCAAACGAAGCCGTTAAACCGTGTTTGTTTCTCTCTTGTTGTGTTGTTCTTCTTCGTTTCCGCCTGAACTCCATCTCCCAGAATCCCCCGCGGCCGTGACCGCTCTGTCAAACATGTCTGCGCTCTGCAAACTCACGCTTTTGCCTTTCGCTGCTCCAAACTTCACATTTACCCGTGACACACCGCTCGGACCGCGCTCGTGTCCGCGCCTTTGGGTTTTGTGAAGTTCAGGTTCGGTTTGGCGCGTCGTAAAGTCCTGTTTTTACGGTTAGCATCTCGCGGCTAAAGCTAACGGTTGTAAACATGATTCTGCAGCGCGGAGAAGCAGCGTTCTTAAGACACTTCTCACGTTTTAAACTGTACAAAAGGAAAGCTGACGGATCCTGTTTGACCTTCAGACACCGCTGGATGAAAATAACGCCTTTTACGGACGGATTTAAGCTGATGAGCACGCGTCCTAACAAGGTAAAAAGCTTAAGATACGAGGAAAACACACAGAATACAATATAAATACAGTGTAAATGAACGAATGGAGCTAAAGTGACGTGGAACATCGTGCGATTCACTGGAGAAACTGGGATTAAGCTCAGAATCTCACAAAATATATAAACTGCAGGTGTTTTTGTGTCAAAAGTGTAAAATGACAGGAGGTAGAGCTGAATCCCTCTGTGATGTCATCAAAAGGCGACGCACCATTGAAAACACAGACAGTTCACAGCCACATTTTTACAGTTTAAACCAAATAAAGTCTTATCACGGATTATTTATGTCAGATCTAACTATTGTGTCCTGTGTGTGGATATGGCCCTTGTTTACAGTCTGGATGCTACGGTAACAGTTGTAGAATTACCTCTAACTGTGTCATATTTGTGTCACGTTCAACAGGAAGTGACATCATAAACTTTACACAAACTGACAAACAAAAAGCGACTGAAAACGTGACTAAAACTGACAAAACTGCAACTAAAAGAGACAGAAACTTGACTTAAAGAGACAAAAACACAACTAAACGCAACAAAAACTCAACTATAAGTGACAAAAACTCAACTAAAAGTGACAAAAATGCAACAAAAGCGACAGAAATTTGACAGGTTGGTGTCATCAGGGATTATTACTGTCAGTTCTAACTATTGTGTCCTGTATGTGGATGTTGGTCCTTGTTTACAGTCTGGTTGCTATGGTAACAGATGTAGAATAACCTCCAACTGTGTCATATTTGTGTCACGTTCAACAGGAAGTGACATCATAAACTTTACACAAACGGTCAAACTGGACAAACTGGACAAATGTTTGTGTGTGTGTTTTAGTCAAAAGTGAGTCAAACCTGTCAGAGAGACTTTAATGTAGGGCGGCTCAATGAATCAAAAGTGAATAAAATGGCACTTTTAACTGACGCAGCGAATCACAAGCCGGTTTTGAAGCCCAGTTCTTCCTCCTGTTGTTCTGTTCGTGCAGGACGTCGTGGACATGTCGGTGTTTCCCGCCGAGAGGATCAGGAACTTCTGCATCATCGCTCACATCGACCACGGCAAGAGCACCCTGGCAGACCGACTGCTGGAGCTCACAGGTCTGGACTGAACGGACCGGACCAGGTCTAGACCGGGTCTGAACCAGGTCTAAACCAGGTCTAGACCGGGTCTAAACCAGGTCTAAACCAGGTCTATACTGGGTCTAGACCGGGTCTAAACCAGGTCTAGACTGGGTCTAAACCACCACTAACCCGGGACTGGATCAGGTCTAAAACAAGTCTAAACTGCATCTAAACTGGGACTAAAACAAGACTAAACCAGGTCTAAACCAGGACTGACTCAGGACTAAACCAGGTCTGACTCAGGACTAAACCAGGTCTGACTCAGGACTAAACCAGGTCTGACTCAAGACTGGACCAGGACTAAACCAGGTCTAACCCAGGACTAAACCAGGTCTAACCCAGGACTAAACCAGGTCTGGACCAGGACTAAACCAGGTCTGATTCAGGACTAAACCAGGACTAAACCAGGACTAAACCAGGTCTGACTCAGGACTAAACCAGGTCTGGACCAGGTCTAAACCAGGTCTATACTGGGACTAAACCACCACTAAACCGGGACTGGATCAGGTCTAAAACAAGTCTAAACTGCATCTAAACTGGGACTAAACTGGGGCTAAAACAAGACTGAACCAGGTCTAAACCAAGTCTGATTCAGGACTAAACCAGGACTAAACCAGGTCTGGACCAGGTCTGACTCAAGACTAAACCAGGTCTAAACCAAGACTGACTCAGGACTAAACCAGGTCTGGCCCAGGTCTGGACCAGGTCTAAACCAGGTCTGACTCAGGACTAAACCAGGTCTGGACCAGGTTTAGACCAGGTCTGGACCAGGTCTGACTCAGGACTAAACCAGGTCTGGACCAGGTTTAGACCAGGTCTGGACCAGGACTGACACCAGGTCTGAACCAGGTCTGGACGTCCGGACCAGGTCTGGCCCAGGTCTGGACCAGGTCTCACCCGTCCCTGGTTGCAGGTTCGATCTCGGCGGCGGAGAAGAACCGTCAGGTGCTGGACCAGCTGCAGGTGGAGAGAGAGCGGGGCATCACGGTGAAGGCCCAGACGGCGTCCCTGTTCTACCAGCACCAGGGGGCGCCGCACCTGCTCAACCTCATCGACACGCCCGTAACCTCTGACCCCACACGACTAAACCACATGCACTTCAAACACAGCTGTTGCCTTGACGACTAAAGGGGCGGAGTCCTGAGGAGGGCAGCAAGATATTGATCGCAGCCGAATCGAAATAAACATTTGATTGGACACATTACTAGGACTAGTTTTTAAATGACACAATTTCTTCCTCAAACAACAAAACATCCTTTTTAAACTTCTGATTCCGTGGTTTGGATTTGTACAAACTTATTCTGAAACATGGGATTCACGTTTAAAATGTGAACTTTGAACAGAATCCTGTTATTAAAACACAAATCTCAAATATATTCTATTCTCGTACAGAATCTACACTCACCAGAAACACTGCGATGTCACACGTGGCCACCGGAGGCAGCGCACGCTCAAAGTTTCAGACTGTTTTGATGGGGATGAGTGATATATCGGTTTCAGTGTCGGTATTTGCCAATATTTAAAAAAAGATCCAACAAATAGTTTAATATCCTTGGAAAATACATTGTTATTATTATTTGTGAACATTATTTTAACTTAAATGTTAAGATTTGTGGACCTTGCCTTGGATTTTAAAATGTAAAGATCAGTCTTGGTAAATGCCGGTCATCAGGAACAGCAGCAAGACACGCCATCTGCAAAAATAAAATAAAAAAATAAATCCATATTGGCACATCTCCAATTTTTGACCACAAAGCTATAAATTTTCATTGTTAGCACTAAAACTCAAAATGACGAAGAACAGCAGGGAACGCTCTTAAAACACACGTGCACAGCTTAGTGGCAAAAAAGTTGACTCAGTGTTTAGTCCCACTTTAAACGATAAATACTCTCCTGCCCTCTAGTGTCACTTCACACTCTCTGCTGCCCTCTAGTGTCACTTCACACTCTCTCCTGCTCTCTAGTGTCACTTTACACCCTCTGCTGCCCTCTAGTGTCACTTTACACTCTCTCCTGCTCTCTAGTGTCACTTTACACCCTCTGCTGCCCTCTAGTGTCACTTTACACTCTCTCCTGCTCTCTAGTGTCACTTTACACTCTCTGCTGCTCTCTAGTGTCACTTTACACTCTCTCCTGCTCTCTAGTGTCACTTTACACTCTCTCCTGCTCTCTAGTGTCACTTTACACCCTCTGCTGCCCTCTAGTGTCACTTTACACTCTCTCCTGCCCTCTAGTGTCACTTTACACTCTCTCCTGCCCTCTAGTGTCACTTTACACCCTCTGCTGCCCTCTAGTGTCACTTTACACTCTCTCCTGCCCTCTAGTGTCACTTTACACTCTCTCCTGCCCTCTAGTGTCACTTTACACTCTCTCCTGCCCTCTAGTGTCACTTTACACTCTCTCCTGCCCTCTAGTGTCACTTTACACTCTCTGCTGCCCTCTAGTGTCACTTTACACTCTCTGCTGCCCTCTAGTGTCACTTTACACTCTCTCCTGCCCTCTAGTGTCACTTTACGCTCTCTGCTGCCCTCTAGTGTCACTTTATACTCTCTGCTGCCCTCTAGTGTTGTGTTACACTCTCTCCTGCCCTCTAGTGTCACTTTACACTCTCTCCTGCTCTCTAGTGTCACTTTACACTCTCTCCTGCCCTCTAGTGTCGCGTTATACTCTCCGCTGCCCTCTAGTGTCACTTTACACTCTCTCCTGCCCTCTAGTGTCACTTTACACTCTCTCCTGCCCTCTAGTGTCACTTTACACTCTCTGCTGCCCTCTAGTGTCACTTTACACTCTCTCCTGCTCTCTAGTGTCACTTTACACTCTCTCCTGCTCTCTAGTGTCACTTTACACCCTCTGCTGCCCTCTAGTGTCACTTTACACTCTCTCCTGCCCTCTAGTGTCACTTTACACTCTCTCCTGCTCTCTAGTGTCACTTTACACTCTCTCCTGCCCTCTAGTGTCACTTTACACTCTCTCCTGCCCTCTAGTGTCACTTTACACTCTCTCCTGCTCTCTAGTGTCACTTTACACTCTCTCCTGCCCTCTAGTGTCACTTTACACTCTCTCCTGCCCTCTAGTGTCACTTTACACTCTCTCCTGCCCTCTAGTGTCACTTTACACTCTCTGCTGCCCTCTAGTGTCACTTTACACTCTCTGCTGCCCTCTAGTGTCACTTTACACTCTCTGCTGCCCTCTAGTGTCAGTTTACACTCTCTCCTGCCCTCTAGTGTCACTTTACACTCTGCTGCCCTCTAGTGTCACTTTACACTCTCTGCTGCCCTCTAGTGTCACTTTACACTCTCTGCTGCCCTCTAGTGTCAGTTTACACTCTCTGCTGCCCTCTAGTGTGGTGTTATACTCTCTGCTGCCCTCTAGTGTGGTGTTATACTCTCTGCTGCCCTCTAGTGTCACTTTACACTCTGCTGCCCTCTAGTGTGGTGTTATACTCTCTGCTGCCCTCTAGTGTGGTGTTATACTCTCTGCTGCCCTCTAGTGTCACTTTACACTCTCTGCTGCCCTCTAGTGTCCCTTTACACTCTCTGCTGCCCTCTAGTGTCACTTTACACTCTCTCCTGCCCTCTAGTGTCACTTTACACTCTCTGCTGCCCTCTAGTGTCCCTTTGCCCTCTAGTGTCACTTTACACTCTCTCCTGCCCTCTAGTGTCACTTTACACTCTCTGCTGCCCTCTAGTGTCACTTTACACCCTCTGCTGCCCTCTAGTGTCACTTTACACTCTCTGCTGCCCTCTAGTGTCACTTTACACTCTCTCCTGCCCTCTAGTGTGGTGTTACACTCTCTGCTGCCCTCTAGTGTCACTTTACACTCTCTGCTGCCCTCTAGTGTCGTGTTATACTCTCTGCTGCCCTCTAGTGTCACTTTACACTCTCTCCTGCCCTCTAGTGTCACTTTACACTCTCTCCTGCCCTCTAGTGTCACTTTACACTCTCTCCTGCCCTCTAGTGTCACTTTACACTCTCTGCTGCCCTCTAGTGTCACTTTACACACTCTCCTGCCCTCTAGTGTGGTGTTACACTCTCTGCTGCCCTCTAGTGTCACTTTACACTCTCTGCTGCCCTCTAGTGTCGTGTTATACTCTCTGCTGCCCTCTAGTGTCACTTTACACTCTCTGCTGCCCTCTAGTGTCACTTTACACTCTCTCCTGCCCTCTAGTGTCACTTTACACTCTCTCCTGCCCTCTAGTGTCACTTTACACTCTCTCCTGCCCTCTAGTGTCACTTTACACTCTCTGCTGCCCTCTAGTGTCACTTTACACACTCTGCTGCCCTCTAGTGTGGTGTTATACTCTCTGCTGCCCTCTAGTGTCACTTTACACTCTCTGCTGCCCTCTAGTGTCACTTTACACTCTCTCCTGCCCTCTAGTGTCACTTTACACTCTCTGCTGCCCTCTAGTGTCACTTTACACTCTCTCCTGCCCTCTAGTGTTACTTTACACTCTCTCCTGCCCTCTAGTGTCACTTTACACTCTCTGCTGCCCTCTGGGGTCGTGTTATACTCTCTGCTGCCCTCTAGTGTCACTTTACACTCTCTGCTGCCCTCTGGGGTCGTGTTATACTCTCTGCTGCCCTCTAGTGTCACTTTACACTCTCTCCTGCCCTCTAGTGTCACTTTACACTCTCTCCTGCCCTCTAGTGTCACTTTACACTCTCTCCTGCCCTCTGGGGTCGTGTTATACTCTCTGCTGCCCTCTAGTGTCACTTTACACTCTCTCCTGCCCTCTAGTGTCGCGTTATACTCTCTGCTGCCCTCTAGTGTCACTTTACACTCTCTCCTGCCCTCTAGTGTCACTTTACACTCTCTCCTGCCCTCTAGGGTCGTGTTATACTCTCTGCTGCCCCTCGAGTGTCTTTACACTCTCTCCTGCCCTCTGGGGTCGTGTTATACTCTCTGCTGCCCTCTAGTGTCACTTTACACTCTCTCCTGCCCTCTAGTGTCACTTTACACTCTCTCCTGCCCTCTAGTGTCACTTTACACTCTCTCCTGCCCTCTAGGGTCGTGTTATACTCTCTGCTGCCCTCTAGTGTCACTTTACACTCTCTCCTGCCCTCTAGTGTCACTTTACACTCTCTCCTGCCCTCTAGTGTCACTTTACACTCTCTCCTGCCCTCTAGGGTCGTGTTATACTCTCTGCTGCCCTCTAGTGTCGTCTAATGTCATGTTATTTGACCTATGACCCTCTGCTGCCCTCTACTGTCCTCTAGTGTCGTGTTATACTCTCTGCTGCCCTCTAGGGTCGCGTTATACCCTCTGCTGCCCTCTAGTGTCGTCTAATGTCATGTTATTTGACCTATGACCCTCTGCTGCCCTCTAGTGTCGTCTAATGTCGTGTTATTTGACCTGTGACCTCTGCTGCCCTCTAGTGTCGTCTAGTGTCGTGTTATTTGACCTGTGACCTCTGCTGCCCTCTAGTGTGGTGTTATTTGACCTGTGACCCTCTGCTGCCCTCTAGTGTCGTCTAGTGTGGTGTTATTTGACCTGTGACCTCTGCTGCCCTCTAGGGTCACGTGGACTTCAGTTACGAGGTGTCGCGCTCCATCTCGGCGTGTCAGGGGGTTCTGCTCATCGTCGACGCCAATCAGGTACAAACTCTGTTCGACCCGACTCTCGAAAAAGACAAAAGGCAACTAAAAACGCTACAGAAGTGAATGAAAAGCAACTAAATTTGAAAAAAATGCAACTATTAGTGACAAAAATGTGAATAAAAGCGACAAAAAGACGTTCAATTATTCCAAGTTTGTGTCTGAGACGTGGCTAAAGCTAAACGGGAAACTACTTCCTGTTTGTCCTCAGCTAGTCCAGGTTTGTCTTATTCTTTGTGCCCTCGTTTAGAAGACTCTGCTCTAGTTCATGCGCCCTCTGCTGGCAACACAGAAAGTTTAATAAAAAAGGCCAAATATCTAAAAGTAGTTTGAGGAAAATTTGACCTTTTTTGTATAAATATTTTACATTTTGACTGTGTTTTTCAGATAAACACATTTAAATAATCCTTGGTTCTGATTCCAGGGCGTCCAGGCTCAGACGGTGGCCAACTTTTACCTGGCGTTCGAGGCTCAGCTCGCCATCGTCCCGATCATCAACAAGGTACGTTTACATCACACACGGTCACCTTTTCAAACGTTTGAATCTTGTTTTTGTGTCGTTTTGTTTCTCAGATCGACCTGAAAAACGCCGACCCGGAACGAGTCGAGGCCCAGATCGAGAAGGTCTTTGACATTCCACGGGACGAGTGCATCAGAGTGAGTCCAGCCCGGGATTTAACGCCTCGAAAACACGCCTGAAGTACTCTGAACGAGCTCAAACACGTGTGAAGCACTCTGAACGAGCTCAAACACGTGTGAAGCACTCTGAACGAGCTCAGACACGTGTGAAGTACTCTGAACGAGCTCAAACACGTGTGAAGTACTCTGAACGAGCTTAGAAACATGTATGAAGTACTCTGAACGAGCTCAGACACGTGTGAAGTACTCTGAACGAGCTCAAACACGTGTGAAGTACTCTGAACGAGCTCAAACACGTGTGAAGTACTCTGAACGAGCTCAAACACGTGTGAAGTACTCTGAACGAGCTCAAACACGTGTGAAGTACTCTGAACGAGCTCAAACACGTGTGAAGTACTCTGAACGAGCTCAAACACGCGTATGAAGTACTCTGAACGAGCTCAAACACGTGTGAAGTACTCTGAACGAGCTCAAACACGTGTGAAGTACTCTGAACGAGCTCAAACACGCGTGAAGTACTCTGAACGAGCTCAAACACGTATGAAGTACTCTGAACGAGCTCAAACACGTGTGAAGTACTCTGAACGAGCTCAAACACATGTGAAGTACTCTGAACGAGCTCAAACACGTGTGAAGTACTCTGAACGAGCTCAAACACATGTGAAGACTCTGAACGAGCTCAAACACACGTGTGAAGTACTCTGAACGAGCTCAAACACACGTGTGAAGTACTCTGAACGAGCTCAAACACGTATGAAGTACTCTGAACGAGCTCAAACACGTGTGAAGTACTCTGAACGAGCTCAAACACGTATGAAGTACTCTGAACGAGCTCAAACACACGCGTGAAGTACTCTGAACGAGCTCAAACACGTATGAAGTACTCTGAACGAGCTCAAACACACGCGTGAAGTACTCTGAACGAGCTCAGACACGTGTGAAGTACTCTGAACGAGCTCAAACACGTGTGAAGTACTCTGAACGAGCTCAAACACGCGTGAAGTACTCTGAACGAGCTCAAACACGCGTGAAGTACTCTGAACGAGCTCAAACACGTATGAAGTACTCTGAACGAGCTCAGACACGTGTGAAGTACTCTGAACGAGCTCAGAAACACGTATGAAGTACTCTGAACGAGCTCAAACACGTGTGAAGTACTCTGAACGAGCTCAAACACACGTGTGAAGTACTCTGAACGAGCTCAAACACACGTGTGAAGTACTCTGAACGAGCTCAAACACGTGTGAAGTACTCTGAACGAGCTCAAACACGTGTGAAGTACTCTGAACGAGCTCAAACACGTGTGAAGTACTCTGAACGAGCTCAAACACGTGTGAAGTACTCTGAACGAGCTCAAACACGCGTGAAGTACTCTGAACGAGCTCAAACACGTATGAAGTACTCTGAACGAGCTCAGACACGTGTGAAGTACTCTGAACGAGCTCAAACACGTGTGAAGTACTCTGAACGAGCTCAAACACGTGTGAAGTACTCTGAACGAGCTCAAACACGTGTGAAGTACTCTGAACGAGCTCAAACACGTGAAGTACTCTGAACGAGCTCAAACACACGCGTGAAGTACTCTGAACGAGCTCAAACACGTATGAAGTACTCTGAACGAGCTCAAACACGTGTGAAGTACTCTGAACGAGCTCAAACACGTGTGAAGTACTCTGAACGAGCTCAAACACGTGTGAAGTACTCTGAACGAGCTCAAACACACGCGTGAAGTACTCTGAACGAGCTCAAACACGCAGCGTGAAGTACTCTGAACGAGCTAAAACACGTGTGAAGTACTCTGAACGAGCTCAAACACATGTGAAGTACTCTGAACGAGCTCTAACACAATTGAAGTACTCTGAACGAGCTCTATCACGGTTGAAGTACTCTGAACGAGCTCAGACACGTATGAAGTACTCTGAACGAGCTCAAACACGAGTGAAGTACTCTGAACGAGCTCAAACACGCGTGAAGTACTCTGAACGATCTCATACAATTATGAAGTACTCTGAACGAGCTCAAACACGTGTGAAGTACTCTGAACGAGCTCAAACACGTGTGAAGTACTCTGAACGAGCTCAAACACGCGGGAAGTACTCTGAACGAGCTCAAACACGTGTGAAGTACTCTGAACGAGCTCAAACACGTGAAGTACTCTGAACGAGCTCAAACACGTGTGAAGTACTCTGAACGAGCTCAAACACGTGTGAAGTACTCTGAACGAGCTCAAACACGTATGAAGTACTCTGAACGAGCTCAAACACACGTGAAGTACTCTGAACGAGCTCAAACACGTATGAAGTACTCTGAACGAGCTCAAACACGTGTGAAGTACTCTGAACGAGCTCAAACACATGTGAAGTACTCTGAACGAGCTCAAACACACGTGTGAAGTACTCTGAACGAGCTCAAACACACGTGTGAAGTACTCTGAACGAGCTCAAACACGTGTGAAGTACTCTGAACGAGCTCAAACACGTGTGAAGTACTCTGAACGAGCTCAAACACGTGTGAAGTACTCTGAACGAGCTCAAACACGTGTGAAGTACTCTGAACGAGCTCAAACACGTGTGAAGTACTCTGAACGAGCTCAAACACGCGTGAAGTACTCTGAACGAGCTCAAACACGTATGAAGTACTCTGAACGAGCTCAAACACGTATGAAGTACTCTGAACGAGCTCACACACGTATGAAGTACTCTGAACGAGCTCAAACACGTGTGAAGTACTCTGAACGAGCTCAAACACGTATGAAGTACTCTGAACGAGCTCAAACACGCGTGAAGTACTCTGAACGAGCTCAAACACGTGTGAAGTACTCTGAACGAGCTCAAACACGTGTGAAGTACTCTGAACGAGCTCAAACACGTATGAAGTACTCTGAACGAGCTCAAACACGTGTGAAGTACTCTGAACGAGCTCAAACACGCGTGAAGTACTCTGAACGAGCTCAAACACGCGTGAAGTACTCTGAACGAGCTCAAACACGTGTGAAGTACTCTGAACGAGCTCAAACACACGTGTGAAGTACTCTGAACGAGCTCAAACACGTATGAAGTACTCTGAACGAGCTCAAACACGTGTGAAGTACTCTGAACGAGCTCAAACACGTGTGAAGTACTCTGAACGAGCTCAAACACGTGTGAAGTACTCTGAACGAGCTCAAACACGCGTGAAGTACTCTGAACGAGCTCAAACACGTGTGAAGTACTCTGAACGAGCTCAAACACGTGTGAAGTACTCTGAACGAGCTCAAACACGTGTGAAGTACTCTGAACGAGCTCAAACACACGTGTGAAGTACTCTGAACGAGCTCAAACACACGTGTGAAGTACTCTGAACGAGCTCAAACACGTGTGAAGTACTCTGAACGAGCTCAAACACGTGTGAAGTACTCTGAACGAGCTCAAACACGTGTGAAGTACTCTGAACGAGCTCAAACACGCGTGAAGTACTCTGAACGAGCTCAAACACGCGTGAAGTACTCTGAACGAGCTCAAACACGTGTGAAGTACTCTGAACGAGCTCAAACACGCGTGAAGTACTCTGAACGAGCTCAAACACGTGTGAAGTACTCTGAACGAGCTCAAACACACGTGTGAAGTACTCTGAACGAGCTCAGACACATGTAAACGACCACAACCAGAGCAACATTTGAAAAGATTAGTTTAATCTTTCAGTAAAAAATAAGAAATAATGAAAACTATAAAAGGTTTCTAAACCAGGACTAAACCGGGTCTAAACCGGGTCTAAACTGGGTCTAAACCGGGTCTAAACCGGGACTAAACTGGGTCTAAACCGGGTCTAAACCAGGACTAAACCGGGTCTAAACCGGGACTAAACCAGGACTAAACCAGGACTAAACCAGGACTAAACCGGGTCTAAACCAGGACTAAACCGAGTCTAAACCAGGACTAAACCAGGACTAAACCGGGACTAAAGCGGGACTAAACCGGGACTAAACCAGGACTAAACCGAGTCTAAACCAGGACTAAACCAGGACTAAACCAGGACTAAACCAGGACTAAACCAGGACTAAACCAGGACTAAACCGAGTCTAAACCAGGACTAAACCAGGACTAAACCAGGACTAAACCAGGACTAAACCAGGACTAAACCAGGACTAAACCGAGTCTAAACTGGGAAAAAACGTGACTAAACCAGGACTTGAAGCTATATTTTCAAACATTTCTAAAATATGTAAATTATGTTAGTTTTTTTAAACTAAAAAGACCTTGGTTTTCAGCTCAGAAATCCCTGTGTGTTAAATAAAGTCCCAGGGTTCTTTAAGTTTGACTCAATCACTTTGAGAAGTTTTTGAGGTTAGATTTGACTAAAGCTTTGGTCGTCGTTGGTTCAGACACAGATCCATCATTAAAGTTTAAAGCCTCTGTTTAATGTATTTTTAATTGGACATAAATGGGTCGTTCTGCTCCGTGTTCAGAGCGACAGGCGTCGTTCATCTCCATTTGTTCAGCCTCAGAGGCTCCACGGTTAAACTTATCTGGAGGTAGAACACATTAAAGCTCTTTTATCTCCTCTTTGATCCTTTATTGAACGATGAGCTGTTGTATTTTAAATGTTGTTTTCTTTTCCAGATTTCTGCTAAACTCGGCACAAACGTGGAGCAGGTTCTTCAGGCCGTCGTGGAGAGAATCCCACCGTGAGTCTAATGTTTGTAGTTTGGTGGGAGGGCATCTGTGGTAAATATTTAACATAGTTTTACATCCGTTAAGTTACAGTTTGTGAAGAAAGATAAAAGTTTAAAATGACAGGAGGTCATGAATCCCTCTGTGATGTCATCAATAAGTGACGTATCACCTTTACAGAGTGTTCTGTGGCAAACGACAGAAAAACGAGCACATTTATACAAAAACTATAAATAATAATACATTTAAAAATGTAAAAATACAGGGGGAAAATTATATATACCGTATTTTCTGCACTATAAGGCGCACCGCATTATAAGGCGCATAGAATAGAAGCTACAGTAGTGGCTGTGGTTGCGTAGTTGCATCTCAGTATTGATCCATATATAAAGTGCACTGGATTATAAGGCGCACTGTCAGTTTTTGGAGAAAATTGAAAGCTTTTAGGTGCGCCTTATAGTGCGGAAAATACGGTACATGAAATATAAAAATACATATTTTTTTTAAATGACCACTGCTTTTGAAAAAACAGGGACAATTGGCAGCAACTGACGTCAGGGATTATTTCTGTCAGCTCTAACTGTGTCATGTGTGGATGTTGTTGTTGTTTACAGTCCGGTTGCTATGGTAACAGTCGTAGAATTACCTCTAACTGTGTCATATTTGTGTCATATTCAACAGGAAGTGACATCATAAACTTTAAACTGTCAAACAGAGTGATGTTGAGTTTATTTTAGTCAAATGTGAGTCAAACCTGTCAGACTGCTCTAACCTCAGACGTGTGGCCTCAGGCCGGCGGCGAGTCCCGAGGCGCCGCTGCGAGCGCTGGTGTTCGACTCAAACTTCGATCATTATCGCGGCGTCGTGGCAAACGTGGCTCTGTTTGGAGGAAAAGTGAAGAAAGGAGACCGAGTGGTGTCTGCACATCTGAACAAGATCTACGAAGTCCAAGAAGTCGGGATTCTGAGGCCCAAAGAACTGCCCACCAGCCAGCTGTAAGAACCAGGACTAAACCAGGACTAAACCAGGACTAAACCAGGACTAAACCAGGTCTAAACCAGGTCTAAACCAGGTCTAAACCAGGACTAAACCAGGACTAAACCAGGACTAAACCAGGACTAAACCAGGACTAAACCAGCTGTAAGAACCAGGACTAAACCAGGACTAAACCAGAACTAAACCAGGACTAAACCAGGACTAAACCAGGTCTAGAACAGGTTTGAACCAGCAGTGGTTAGCACTCTCGCTTCACAGAAGGTCCTGGGTTCGACTTCCGTGCAGCACTGGGCCTGTCTGTGGAGTTTGCATGTTCTCCACGTGTCTTCTCTGTTTCTTTATCATGTTTCTCTATGATGTTCCAGACTGGCAGGTCAGGTGGGCTTTGTTCTTCTCTGTTTCTTTATCGTTTTTTCTTTATCATGTTTCTCTATGATGTTCCAGTCTGGCTGGTCAGGTGGGCTTTGTTCTTCTCTGTTTCTTTATGGTGTTTCTCTATGATGTTCCAGACTGGCCGGTCAGGTGGTCTTTGTTCTTCTTGTTCGTGTTTCTTTATCATGTTTCTTTATGGTGTTTCTCTATGATGTTCCAGACTGGCCGGTCAGGTGGGCTTTGTTCTTCTCTGTTTCTTTATCGTGTTTCTTTATCATGTTTCTCTATGATGTTCCAGACTGGCAGGTCAGGTGGGCTTTCTTCTTCTCTGTTTCTTTATCATGTTTCTTTATCGTGTTTCTCTATGATGTTCCAGACTGGCCGGTCAGGTGGGCTTTGTTCTTCTCTTGTTTCTTTATCATGTTTCTCTATGATGTTCCAGACTGGCCGGTCAGGTGGGCTTTGTTCTTCTCTGTTTCTTTATCGTGTTTCTTTATGGTGTTTCTCTATGATGTTCCAGACTGGCCGGTCAGGTGGGCTTTGTGGTCGCTGGGATGAAGGACGTTAAAGAGGCTCAGATCGGAGACACTCTGTTCCTCCAGGATCGACCCGTGGAGCCTCTGCCCGGCTTCAAACCGGCCAAACCCATGGTGTTCGCAGGTGGGACGCGCCCTTTAATGTTTGTCGTGTTTGTGATGTTTCTCTCTGAACGTCCGTCTCCTTCAGGGATGTTCCCCATGGACCAGTCCGAGTACACCGGGCTCCGCAGCGCCATCGAGAGGCTGACGCTCAACGACTCCAGTGTCACGGTCCAGAGGGACAGCAGCCTGGCCCTGGGGGCGGGCTGGAGGTCAGGACCAGGACTGGACCGGGACGGGACCGGGACTGGACCAGGGCTGAGACAGGACTGGACCGGGGCTGAGACAGGGCTGGACCGGGGCTGGACCGGGTCTGAGACCGGGGCTGAGACAGGACTGAGACAGGGCTGGACCGGGACTGAAACAGGGGCTAAGACAGGGGCTGGACCAGGACTGGACCGGGACTGGACCGGGGCTGGACCGGGGCTGAGACAGGGCTGGACCAGGACTGAGACAGGGGCTAAGACAGGGGCTGGACCGGGGCTGGACCGGGGCTGAGACAGGACTGGACCAGGACTGGGCCGGGACGGGACCGGGTCAGGACCGGGACAGGACCGGGGCTGAGACGGGACTGAGACAGGACGGGACCGGGACGGGACCGGGGCTGAGACAGGACTGAGACAGGACTGGACCAGGACTGAGACAGGACTGGACCGGGACGGGACCGGGGCTGGACCAAAACTGAGACAGGGGCTGAGACAGGACTGAGACAGGACGGGACCGGGACGGGACCGGGGCTGGACCAGAACTGAGACAGGGGCTGAGACAGGGGCTGAGACCGGGGCTGGACCAGGACCGGGAATGGACCGGGGATGGACCGGGACCGGACCAGGACTGGTCCAGGACTGGACCAACACTGAACCAGGACTGGAACTGGATTGAAACAGGACTGGGACAGGACTGAATCAGGACTTTGTGTGTGTTCAGGCTGGTTTTTGTGTGTACAGGCTGGTTTTGTGTGTGTTCAGGCTGGTTTTTGTGTGTGTTCAGGCTGGTTTTTGTGTGTTCAGGCTGGTTTTTGTGTGTTCAGGCTGGTTTTTGTGTGTGTTCAGGCTGGTTTTGTGTGTTCAGGCTGGTTTTGTGTGTTCAGGCTGGTTTTTGTGTGTGTTCAGGCTGGTTTTTGTGTGTTCAGGCTGGTTTTTGTGTGTTCAGGCTGTTTCTTGTGTGTGTTCAGGCTGGTTTGTGTGTGTTCAGGCTGGTTTCTGTGTGTTCAGGCTGGTTCTGTGTGTGTTCAGGCTGGTTTTGTGTGTTCAGGCTGGTTTTTGTGTGTGTTCAGGCTGTTTTGTGTGTGTTCAGGCTGGTTTTGTGTGTGTTCAGGCTGGTTTTTGTGTGTGTTCAGGCTGGTTTTTGTGTGTGTTCAGGCTGGTTTCTGTGTGTTCAGGCTGGTTCTGTGTGTGTTCAGGCTGGTTTTTGTGTGTGTTCAGGCTGTTTTTTGTGTGTTCAGGCTGTTTTTTGTGTGTGTTCAGGCTGGTTTTTGTGTGTTCAGGCTGGTTTTTGTGTGTTCAGGCTGGTTTTGTGTGTGTTCAGGCTGGTTTTTGTGTGTTCAGGCTGGTTTTGTGTGTGTTCAGGCTGGTTTGTGTGTGTTCAGGCTGGTTTTGTGTGTGTTCAGGCTGGGTTTCCTGGGCCTGCTGCACATGGAGGTGTTTAATCAGCGTCTGGAGCAGGAGTTCAACGCCTCAGTGATCGTCACCGCCCCAACTGTGCCTTATAAAGCCGTCCTGTCCTCGGCCAAACTCATCAAGGTGAGTCTGAACCAGAACTAGACCAGGACTGAGCCAGGTCTAGACCAGGACTAGACCAGGTCTGAACCAGGACTGAACCAGGACTAGACCAGGACTGAACCAGGACTGAACCAGGTCTAGACCAGGGCTGAACCAGGACTGAACCAGGACTGAACCAGGACTAAACCAGGTCTAGACCAGGACTGAACCAGGACTGAACCAGGACTGAATCAGGTCTAAACCAGGTCTAAACCAGGACTGAACCAGGACTAAACCCGGTCTAGACCCGGTCTGACCCCGGTCTTTGTCTCAGGAACATGGTTCTGAGGAGATCACGATCGTGAACCCGGCTCAGTTCCCAGACCGCTCTGTCGTGGCCCAGTACCTGGAGCCCATCGTCCTGGGAACCATTTTGGCTCCGGACGATTACACGGGGAAGATCCTGAGTCTGTGCGCGGTGAGACCCGTGTTCAGTGTCCAGCAGGAATGTCCCGCAGTAGAGCTTTAACCTGGTGTGTGTTCAGAGCCGCAGAGGGAAGCAGAAGAACCTGCTGTACATCGACGAGCAGCGCGTCATGATGAAGTACGAGTTTCCTCTCAACGAGATCGTGGTGGATTTCTACGACCAGCTCAAGTCCATGTCCTCGGGATACGCCAGGTGAGACCGGCAGGTGCAGACAGGTGAGACCGGCAGGTGCAGAGAGACAGGTGCAGAGAGACAGGTGCAGACTGGTGAGACTGACAGGTGCAGAGAGACAGGGGAGACTGACAGGTGCAGAGAGACAGGTGCAGAGAGACAGGTGCAGAGAGACAGGTGCAGACTGGTGAGACTGACAGGTGCAGAGAGACAGGGGAGACCGACAGGTGCAGAGAGACAGGTGCAGAGAGACAGGTGCAGACTGGTGAGACTGACAGGTGCAGAGAGACAGGGGAGACTGACAGGTGCCGGCAGGTGAGACAGACAGGTGCAGATAGACGTAGACAGGTGAGTCTGACAGGTGCAGACACAACAAAACATGAGTCAAAATTGCAGCAAAAAAAAAAAAAAGCCGGGCTAAAGAGGGAAAGATGTTGATGAACAAAGAAACAGGAAGTGGTGGTCAAACAGGAAGTGGTGGTCAAACAGGAAGTGCCTGTCAGCTCAGAGGGAGCTCTTTACAGAGTTCTGTTTCAGGGACAAGAGCAGAGGCTGATCTGCAGAACTGAGCCGACCACAGAAGATCAGACGAACAGAAGAGACTCCTGCCCAGAGTGTGACGTGACCGGAGTGTTTGTGACTTGAACAGAGTGTTTGTGACTTGAACAGAGTGTTTGTGACTTGAACAGAGTGTTTGTGACTTGAACAGAGTGTTTTCTGTGTCTCAGTTTCGATTACGAGAACGTGGGGTACGAGGCCTCGGACCTGATCAAGATGGAGATCCTGCTGAACGGACGAGCGGTGGAGGAGCTCACCACCATCGTGCACAGGTCTGTGTGACGTGAGGACAGGTCTGTGTGACGTGAGGACAGGTCTGTGTGACGTGAGGACAGGTCTGTGTGACGTGAGGACAGGTCTGTGTGACGTGAGGACGTGAGGACAGGTCTGTGTGACGTGAGGACAGGTCTGTGTGACGTGAGGACAGGTCTGTGTGACGTGAGGACAGGTCTGTGTGACGTGAGGACGTGAGGACAGGTCTGTGTGACGTGAGGACAGGTCTGTGTGACGTGAGGACGTGAGGACAGGTCTGTGTGACGTGAGGACGTGAGGACAGGTCTGTGTGACGTGAGGACAGGTCTGTGTGACGTGAGGACAGGTCTGTGTGACGTGAGGACGTGAGGACAGGTCTGTGTGACGTGAGGACAGGTCTGTGTGACGTGAGGACGTGAGGACAGGTCTGTGTGGACGTGAGGACAGGTCTGTGTGACGTGAGGACAGGTCTGTGTGACGTGAGGACAGGTCTGTGTGACGTGAGGACGTGAGGACAGGTCTGTGTGACGTGAGGACAGGTCTGTGTGACGTGAGGACAGGTCTGTGTGACGTGAGGACAGGTCTGTGTGACGTGAGGACAGGTCTGTGTGACGTGAGGACGTGAGGACAGGTCTGTGTGACGTGAGGACAGGTCTGTGTGACGTGAGGACAGGTCTGTGTGACGTGAGGACAGGTCTGTGTGACGTGAGGACGGAGGACAGGTCTGTGTGACGTGAGGACAGGTCTGTGTGACGTGGAGGACAGGTCTGTGTGACGTGAGGACAGGTCTGTGTGACGTGAGGACAGGTCTGTGTGACGTGAGGACGTGAGGACAGGTCTGTGTGACGTGAGGACGTGAGGACAGGTCTGTGTGACGTGAGGACAGGTCTGTGTGACGTGAGGACAGGTCTGTGTGACGTGAGGACGTGAGGACAGGTCTGTGTGACGTGAGGACAGGTCTGTGTGACGTGAGGACAGGTCTGTGTTTGTGAGGACAGGTCTGTGTGACGTGAGGACGGGTCTGTGTGACGTGAGGACGGGTCTGTGTGACGTGAGGACGGGTCTGTGTGACGTGAGGACAGGTCTGTGTGACGTGAGGACAGGTCTGTGTGACGTGAGGACGGGTCTGTGTGACGTGAGGACAGGTCTGTGTTTGTGAGGACAGGTCTGTGTGACGTGAGGACAGGTCTGTGTGACGTGAGGACGGGTCTGTGTGACGTGAGGACGTGAGGACAGGTCTGTGTTTGTGAGGACAGGTCCGTGTGACGTGAGGACGGGTCTGTGTGACGTGAGGACGTGAGGACAGGTCTGTGTTTGTGAGGACAGGTCCGTGTTTGTGAGGACAGGTCCGTGTGACGTGAGGACAGGTCCGTGTGACGTGAGGACAGGTCCGTGTGACGTGAGGACAGGTTCTAACGCTCTCTCGTCTCAGGGAGCGCGCCTACAGCTGTGTGAAAGCCTAGTCTTGGTCTTTGTAGTTCTTCCTGCTGTAGTTTTGTAGTTCTAACGCTCTCTCTTCTTCAGGGAGCGCGCCTACAGCTGTGTTAAACCTGCTCTTGGTCTTTGTAGTTCTTCCTGTTGTAGTTTTGTAGTCCTAACGCTCTCTTCTTCAGGGAGCGCGCCTACAGCTCGGGGAAAGCCATGTGCGAGCGTCTGAGAGAGTCCATCCCTCGTCAGATGTTCGAGATCGCGGTTCAGGCGGCGATCGGGAGCAAAGTCATCGCTCGGGAAACGTGAGTGCACCAACTCACAGCAGGAAATAAGATCCAGAGCTGTCCTGGTGGAGAATATTTAGATGAACAAGGATTTTAATCAAAAACACACAGCTGACATGTTTCCTTTGTCCTTTTTGTGTCGTTCCGAGTCATAAACCTCTTCTTTCGGCTCAGAGAACGTTTAGGAGTCGGTGAATGGACAGATTAACGTTTATTTGATTATTTAATTAGTTGACAACCATTTCTAAAATCGATTAGCTGCAATTAATCAATTAACTTGTTGCAGCCGTACTTTTAATCCAGTTCTAACAATGTTCTTCATCAAAAACACACCTGGAGTTACGTTCAGCTGCATTCAGCTGTTTGGAGGAATGTTTATTAGAAAACCCCGGGTGAATTTCCTGGATTTTCTGTCGTATTTTCCGATCATCTGCGTCGTTTATCTGAGTCTTCAGAGACAAGACTTTAATCATCACAGACTCGTTGATAATTGCCTTCAGCACGTTCTTTCCAGACTCCAGAGGAAAACATAGATTTAATAATAAACCTTCTTTTGTTTGTTTTAAAACATAAGACGAATGGCAAATTAAAGGTCCTCAAGAGCAGGTTTAAGGGCTAAAAACAACACAAAAATGCATAATACTTTTCCTTTACAATTATGTTTCTATCCACTTTAGAACATTTTTAAATAGTTGTCATTTTTCTTTTGCCTTAAAATATTTGAGTTGAGCTTAACATTTTCCCTCTAAACGTCTGTTTCAGGATCAAGGCGTACAGGAAGAACGTACTGGCCAAATGTGTAAGTCTGATCCTTTAAGAACTGAACTCTGTCACGTCTTAAACGTCTGAAAAGTGCACGTTTGTGTCTGTCGTCAGTACGGAGGAGACATCACGAGGAAGATGAAGCTGCTCAAGAGGCAGGCCGAAGGAAAGAAGAAAATGAGACGCATCGGGAACGTGGACGTGCCCAAAGACGCCTTCATCAGCGTTCTGAAGAGGAAGGACAAGTAAACCACAGACGGGAGAACGTGGACGAGCCCCGAGAAGGACAAGTAAACCACAGACGAGAGAACGTGGACGAGCCCCAAGAAGAGGAAGGACAAGTAAACCACAGACGAGAGAACGTGGACGAGCCCCGAGAAGGACAAGTAAACCACAGACGAGAGAAGGTGGACGAGCCCCAAGAAGGACAAGTAAACCACAGACGAGAGAACGTGGACGAGCCCCGAGAAGGACAAGTAAAACAGACGAGAGAACGTGGACGAGCCCCAAGAAGGACAAGTAAACCACAGACGAGAGAACGTGGACGAGCCCCGAGAGGAGGAAGGACAAGTAAACCACAGACGAGAGAACGTGGACGAGCCCCAAGAGGAGGAAGGACAAGTAAACCACAGACGAGAGAACGTGGACGAGCCCCAAAAAGTGGAAGGACAAGTAAACCACAGACGAGAGAACGTGGACGAGCCCCGAGAAGGACAAGTAAACCACAGACGAAAGAAGATGGACGAGCCCCGAGAAGAGGAAGGACAAATAAAACAGACGAGAGAACGTGGACGAGCCCCAAAAAGAGGAAGGACAAGTAAACCACAGACGAGAGAACGTGGACGAGCCCCGAGAAGGACAAGTAAACCACAGACGAAAGAAGATGGACGAGCCCCGAGAGGAGGAAGGACAAGTAAACCACAGACGAGAGAACGTGGACGAGCCCCGAGACACTTGGACTGTTACAAAACCTGGACAAGATAAAAAGACAAATAAAGAACATGAACATCGTTAGAAACAAATACAAGTGGATTTCAGCTGTAAAACTGAATAGTAATATTTAATTTAAGCTTTTGAATAAAATGTTTTATGTGAGTTTTCGTGTTATAGACCAGTATTGATTCATATAATTAAACGATCACGGTTAACGGTGCACTGTGTAAGTCTAGTCCAGGTCCGTCTCCGTCTGTGTTTTACCTGAAGGTTCCAGAGTGTGACGTAAACTCGTTCTCATGACACTTTATTGACCTTTATTCAACCGGCTCCTGTTAAATCAACATTACAATTATTATCATTAATATTTGATTTGAACACGTTCGTTTCTGGACACACAGAGGTCATGAAAGTCCAAATCTGAAAAGCGAACCGTGTCTCCATAAGATTGTCCAGAAGATGGCGGTATAACCCTGAGAGCGCGCGCTTCAGGAGGAAAAACGTGACAAAAACACTAACATTACTGTGTACAGAAATAAACAACCCACACGGCCGCAGTAGGGTCCATTTAAATCAGGTTCCATCATCGCTTCCATCCCAGAATGCAAAATAACAATAAAATACTGTATGATATTAATATTTATAATATATTTTTATTATAGAACTTGTTTTATGTTGAGTTTATAATCAGTTTGACGTTGGATAAAGTAAAATTTAGTTTTTAAGTAAAATAGAAAATACAAGTTGACATTTACGACTTATAATAATGTACTTTTACAATCGCGCTTGAGTTGTGTCCCTGCGCAGCGCCCGTAGTTGTAGGCTGTTTATGCGGAAGACGCTCCGAATGTATGAAGCTAGCTAACGTTAATCTATTTATTTTGCACTTTTTGTATTTTTACTTGAGCAATAAACGTGTCAAATCAAAGAACCGGACACGAAACATTAGATTTAAGTTATTGTGGCATATTTTATCTGAATTTTAACGTTTTTTAAGCTTTTTTGCGGCTTTAATTGACGTAAAGTGTCGGAAGTCGGACGCGCGCCGCAGCTTCGATGCACAACTCGAGCTGATTCGAACTTGTCCGTCGTGGTTGTTCGTGGTTGTTCGTGGTTCCGGTTCGGGATGAAGGTCCGCGCCTCCGTCTTCTCCTCCGGGGTCCTGCTGTGCGAGGTGCTCGGCGTGGCGCTGTTTCTGCGGGGCTTCTTCCCGGCTCCGGTCAAGTCTTCGCTCTCGTCCCGGAGCAGCGCGTCGGAGCTGCCGCCGGAGCCCGTGACAGGTGAGCGCCCCCCGGGGAGAGACGCCTCTGAGCCCCGGCCTCTGAGCCCCGGAGCCCCGGAGCTCTGACCAGGGCTGTCAACGATTATTGTAGTCGACTAGTCAACGATTATTTTATCGATTAGTCGACTAGTCAATTATCATCATATATTTCATCATATACAAGGGTTTATTTATCTATTTTATTCATTTAGAGCTGGGGTTCCCAAACTTTTCTGGTCAGCAGTGGCGGACTTACCATTAGGCAAAAGGCCACAATTGCCTTGGGCCCCCAACTTGAAGGGGCCCCCTGATCATCATAGACACAAGGCTCTGAAACAGTTGCTTTTCTCTCAGTATCACAGTAAAGTAGTGCAGTGTACTTTTAAACAAGAAAAAGACCCACAAAATAATCTGGAATTGTACGGAAATGGAATAGAAAAACAAAAGATAACGTTGTAAAATTACAAACGGACATCGTGTATTTAAAACGTGTTAAAATGCAAGAAAAAATACGGGAAATATGGTCTGATTTCTTGAGGAAGGACCCCCAAACCCCCCTGTTTAAAGCTGTTTAGAACATTTAATGAAAACACTGTTGCACAAATTAATTAGGATGTTCCAATAGTTCACTTACCAACGCAAAAGTATGAACCAAATCGCACTTGACGAGGAGGACCCTGTGCTTTATTTTGCCTTGGGCCCCCAAATTTCTTCGTCCACCACTGCTGGTCAGGACCCCCAAAGTGTCAAAGTGTCAAATCAGGTTTAATCAGGTTTGACGTTTGTTATTTGAATAGTTTATTGTCTTATTAGACCCTATTTCACTAAATGAGACTGTATTTAATTAAAATACAGTCTCATATTTCTTCAAATTTGATCTTGAAATCATCTCGTGACCCCCGACCCCCACTTTGGGAACCACTGATTTAGAGGACAGTAGGGCTTTAATCGACTAATGACGTGCCGTATCAACTGATTAATCGACTAAAAGGGGGTGTGGCAAAATATACAGTGGCGGACCTAGGAATGTGGGGGCCCAAGGCAAACTTAAGTCTAGGCCCCTCCCCCTCAAGTGTGATTTTCTATAACTTTTCTGCCGTGTCTCTTGAATTGTACTGGAAGGAAGCTTTTGTTGTTGTTGTTGTTGTTGTTTTTTACTATTTTAAAGCTTGTATGTTTAAACTGTTTTAAAAAGGGGGGTTTGGGGGTCGTTCCCCAGAAAAATATTTAAGAAATCAGACCATATTTTCTGTTTGTTGGTGCATTTTAACACATATTCAGCTGATTTAAATACATTATGTTTATTTGAATTTTGATCATGTCATATTTTATTTACTATTTAGTTTGATTTCAACACATTTGACAAATTCCAAACTGTTTTATTGGTCTTTTTCTTGTTTAAAAGTACACTGCACTACTTTACTGTGAGAAAAGCAACTGTTTCCTTGTGTCTATGATGAGCTGGGCATCTGATTGGGGGCCCCTTCAGGTTGAGGGCCCAAGGCAATTGTGGCCTGTTGCCTAATGGTAAGTCCGCCCTGAAAATATATCAAACTATGAAGTATTTCCTTGTGTCTGAGCCTGGGCTGCACCGTGTGTGAAATACAATAATATGAGTGTCATGTGCTGCTATAACTATATTATCACAATATTTTTCCTCATTTGCATATATTTTTATTTTCTCTTCCAGATCTGAAGGTCAGCTCAGCTCTTACTTTAGAATATAGTGTCTTAGGTACAAATCCACACACATTGGGGACCTTTGGAGTTAAAACCTGGACTTACTTTGTCCATTTCTCTGCAAACAATAAAAATACATCACTGAGGCATTTTAAACATTTCAGACATTTAATTCACCTTCGTTTATGTTTGTGTGAAATAGTGGGAAAAGTTATGAGGATTTTGAAGCAATTGTCTCCCCAGTGTGATGTCATCAGTTTGTTTACTTCCTGTATTTTTCAACAGGTTTTTCAACTTTTTTCCACAAAAAGTCATCTGATTGGTGTAAAACTATAATTTCTATTTACAACAGATGTTAATTCACTAAATAAAGTCAAAATTAGAAAATCATAGAAACCCGTCATACGCCCTTTAAGTAAAATTCTCAATATTCTCAAATATTCAAGGGTCTTTCACGTTCTAAACAACTAATCGATTAATTGAAGGAATAATCGTCAGACTAATCGATCCAAAATAATCGTCAGTTGCAGCTCCGTGGTTTGGAGCTTGTTTGGTTTAATCTGCAGCAAAACAAACCTGGGAGCTCTGGGGTCCGGTCCGTCCCTACAGGGTGGAAGGGCATCTGACTCTCTCTCTCTCTGTTTAGGGCGGCCCCTGAACGCCTCGGCTCCGCCCCCTGCTCTGTTTCAGCGCGTGGTCCTGATGCTGGTGGACGCGCTCAGAGAGGACTTCCTGTTCGGTCAAAACGGCAGGACGTACATGCCGTACACGCGCCACCTGGTGGAGAGAGGCTCCACGCACAGCTACGTGGCCAAGGCACGCGCCCCGACCGTCACCATGCCCCGCATCAAGGTAAGGACGCTGAGATCTAACACAAAAACAGCCCCGCATCAAGGTAAAAACAAAAAACACACTCACATGCCCCGGATCAAGGTAAGACGCTTTTATTTAACACAAAAACAGCCCCGGATCAAGGTAAAAACACTTATTTAACACAAAAATAGGTAAAAACACTTTCATTTAACACAAACACTTTTATTTAACACAAAAACTGCCCCGGATCAAGGTAAAAACACTTATTTAACACAAAAAACAGGTAAAAACACTTTTATTTAACACAAAAAACAGGTAAAAACACTTATTTAACACAAAAACACTCACATGCCCCGGATCAAGGTAAAAACACTTATTTAACACAAAAATAGGTAAAAACACTTTCATTTAACACAAACACTTTTATTTAACACAAAAACTGCCCCGGATCAAGGTAAAAACACTTATTTAACACAAAAACAGGTAAAAACACTTTTATTTAACACAAAAACAGTTAAAAACACTAATTTATCACATAAACCCTCACATGCCCCGGATCAAGGTAAAAACGCTTTTATTTAACACAAAAACACTCACATGCCCCGGATCAAGGTAAAAACGCTTTTATTTAACACAAAAAACAGGTAAAAACACTTTAATTTAACACAAAAACAGGTAAAAACACTTATTTAACACAAAAACACTCACATGCCCCGGATCAAGGTAAAAACGCTTATTTAACACAAAAACACTCACATGCCCCGGATCAAGGTAAAAACGCTTTTATTTAACACAAAAACACTTTCATTTAACACAAACACTTTTATTTAACACAAAAACTGCCCCGGATCAAGGTAAAAACACTTATTTAACACAAAAAACAGGTAAAAACACTTTTATTTAACACAAAAACAGGTAAAAACACTTATTTAACACAAAAACACTCACATGCCCCGGATCAAGGTAAAAACGCTTTTATTTAACACAAAAACACTTTCATTTAACACAAACACTTATATTTAACACAAAAACAGCCACGGATCAAGGTAAAAACACTTATTTAACACAAAAAACAGGTAAAAACACTTTTATTTAACACAAAAAACAGGTAAAAACACTTATTTAACACAAAAACACTCACATGCCCCGGATCAAGGTAAAAACGCTTTTATTTAACACAAAACGTTTTTTTTTTAACACAAAAACACTTTTATTTAACAAAAAAACACTTTTATTTAACACAAAAACTGCCCCGGATCAAGGTAAAACACTTTTATTTAACACAAAAACACTCACATGCCCCGGATCAAGGTAAAAACGCTTTTATTTAACACAAAAAACAGGTAAAAACACTTTAATTTAACACAAAAACAGGTAAAAACACTTATTTAACACAAAAACACACACATGCACCGGATCAAGGTAAAGCAGCTTATTTAACACAAAAACACTCACATGCCCCGGATCAAGGTAAAAACGCTTTTATTTAACACAAAAACGCTTTTATTTAACACAAAAACGCTTTTATTTAACACAAAAACTGCCCCGGATCAAGGTAAAACACTTTTATTTAACACAAACACTTTTATTTAACACAAAAACTGCCCCGGATCAAGGTAAAAACGCTTTTATTTAACACAAATCTTCGTTCTTGTCCTTTAAAGCTGCTCGTGTGTCTTTTCTTTGGCGTTGCATGTTTTAGAACGTTAAGGACACACGAAGCAGAACAGACTTTCTCTCTTTTAACCCTTTCTGTTCAGTTGTGTTTAGCTTCGTTCACACTTGTTCCATTAATCCTGTTTACGAGCTCCTCTTCTCTGCTCCTTCTCTGAGCCTCACAAAAACACTTTGTCAAAGGCTCAGGTCCAGAGTCTGAGCTGTTTTTAATTCCACGAATCGTCGCAGACTCTGATCACCTTCAGTACAACTCTGTGCTTACGTTACCATGTCGGGGCTAGATTGTGTTTATTCCCCCATGGTAACTCCCTCAAACAAACTGCACCAAAAACACACAAACGGCACTGGAGTTCAAGCAAAAAGAACAATTTATACAGAAAAGTACCAGGAAACGGTGCATTTATATGTATTTAAATGAGATTAAACTCACGATTCTTTACTTAACTCACTCCAAATCTTCACTTTTTTTCTGTTTTTGTCGTATAAACACTTTTAATCTAAATGAAATCATTGCTCGACTGATACGTCACCAGGGGCACTTGGGATGGTTTTAAGTTTTAAAAAAAGATGAAATGCACTTTTGTCTGAATAAAAAAGTGTCATTAGTTGCAAATTTAGCGTCTTTTTGGAGTATCTTGGACCATAAATACAAAAAACCAAAAACATGATAGTAGTAATCGACAAAATGTGACTTTTAAACCCATTTATTTGCCTGAAACTCAAGTTAAAGTACTTTGAGTGTGAGACAAAACTTAGAGCGAACTCCAGACAAAAAACACCATCGACCAATTAATCGATTAAACCAGTGGTTCCCATCCTTTCTTGTCTCGAGTACCCCCTAAACTTTGTCTCTCACTCAGAGTACCCCATAACTTTAGTTTCAGGCAAATAAATGGGTTTAGTTCTTGCATATTGTCAACGATTACAATTATATTTTTATTTTAATTATATTTATGGACCAAGATACTCCAAAAAGATGCAAAATTTACAACTAATGACTCCTTTTTATTCAGATAAAAGTACATTTCATCAACTTTTAAAACCTGAAACCATTCCAAGTACCCCCTGGTATTTGCTCATGTACCCCTAGGGGTCCCCGTACCCCTGGTTGGGAAACACTGGATTAAACGACTGTGAGACAACAGCCCTAAGTAAGTTATTTCAATTTGAAAAAGTGAACCTGGATGTTTAAAAAAAGCTCTTCTATCTGTCTGTTTATGTGAACTTACACATTATTCTCAGACTCAGAGTGTTTTATGAATTATTATTTATTAATGATTAGATGAAGACGGTGTGCACAAGGCCAGTTTTTTCATGTTCCGCTTTTACAAAACACTTTGTGAGGAGCAGAGTTCAGACAGAAGAGGAAACTGGACCATTTTTGTTTTTAAATGGCACTGATTAAAGTCTGTCATGTTTGTGTTCAGGAAACTAATATTTAAATGAAATGATAAAGGTGGACAATTTATCAAAATGTAGATGATGTGATGATAGTTTTGAAGATCTGTAAAATGTGATTATTGAGTTTATCGTTTATCGCAAAACTGGTCAGAAAAATCGCACGGTGCAGCTTCAAACACAAACCACTTCTGTTCGACCTTTAATCCGTTCATTTCCAACAGGAAGTAAACATTATTGTCAACATTTACTTTTTAAACCAGAGTTTTGATGAAGGGAAGACGTTAGACTCGGACAGACAATTACATTTATATAAATATTATTACATTTACAGCAAAAATATGACAAATGATGTTAAATTAGAGCAGCACAATTAATCGAAATCGAATCGAAATCTTTAAATTGAAATTTTTAATTAACACAATTAGCAAATGTAAAGGCTGCAGTTTTTGAAGTGCAATAATTTCCTCCAAACAATAAAACATCCTGTTTTATTCTGCATGAAAACGGCTGACCCTGTGTAGATTTGTTAAAACATATTGTGAAACAAGCGACGAAAACATGTCTAAAAGTGACAAAATTCTACTAAAAGTGACAAAAATGTGACTGAAAGTGTCAAAAACATGACTAAAAATGCAACTTTAAGCAACAAAAGCGGTTCTACAATTGACAAAAATGCGGCTTAAAACATCAAATACAGACTATTTATCGACAAAAACGTGACTGAAACATCAAAAATGCAACTTTAAATTAAGCTACAGCGACTGAAAATGGCAGCTGCGCTACTAAAACTGCAAAGCGACAAAAACGTGAAAAGGGAAACGTGAAAGTGACAAAAATTGCTGCTTAAAGCAACAAAACCGTAACTAAAAGGTACAAAATGTGACTTATTGTGAAAAGCGGTGAAAACAAGTCTAAAAGCAACACAATTGAATTTGAAAGTGACAAAAATGCAGCTTAAAGTGACAAAAACTTGACTAAAAGACATGACTTAAACAACAAACAGAAGGTAAAAATTCAACAAAGCTCAACAAACACGCAACATAAATGCGACTAAAACGTGAGTAAAAGCAACTAAAATAACAAAAACACAACAAAAATGTCAAAAAAGTGTCAAAAACGTGAAAAAAGCGACAACAATGTGACTAACCAGTTTAAAGGCGACAAAAACGCAGCTTAAAGCGTCAAAAATGTGACTAAAACACAAACAAAACAACAAACACAGAAGAAAAATTCAACTAAACGCGACTAAAACGTAACAAGAACACGACCAAAAGCTACTAATATGCAACTAAAATAAAATAAAAAACACCCTAGAAATTCAACCAAAAGTGACAAAAATGTGACCAAAAGCAACAATAATTGACAAAATTTTACAATTTAAAACAAATCTAAAAGCAACAAAAATACAACCAAAAGCGACAACGACGTAACTGATGCAGCTTAAAGTGACAAAAACATGACTAAAAGCGACAATAATTGACAAAGTTTTACTAAAAATGACAAAAACAAGTTTAAAAGGAACAAAAAATCAACGAAAAGCAACAAAAACGTGACCAACAGCGACAATAATTGACAAAGTTTTACTAAAAGTGACAAAAACAAGTCTAAAAGCAACAAAAATTCAACCAAAAACGATAAATGATGCAGCTTAAAGTGACAAAAACTTGACTAAAAGCGACAATAATGGACAAAATTCTACTAAAAGTGATAAAAACAAATCTAAAAGCAACAAAAAATCAACCAAAAACGACAACGACGTAACTGATGCAGCTTAAAGTGACAAATACACGACTAAAAGCGACAATAATTGACAAAGTTTTACTAAAAGTGACAAAAACAAGTTTAAAAGCAACAAAAAATCAACGAAAAGCAACAAAAACCTAAACAACAGCTACAATAATTGACAAACTTTTACTAAAAGTGATAAAAACAAGTCTAAAAGCGACAAAAATTCAACCAAAAGCAACAAAAACGTAAACAACAGCGACAAAAATGTGACCAGCGACAAAAATGTGACAAAAGCGACAAAAATGTGACCAAAAGCGACAAAAATGTGACCAAAAGCGACAAAAATGTGACCAAAAGCGACAATAATTGACAAAGTTTTACTAAAAGTGACAAAAACAAATCTAAAAGCAACAAAAAATCAACCAAAAACGACAACGACGTAACTGATGCAGCTTAAAGTGACAAATACGCGACTAAAAGCAACAATAATTGACAAAGTTTTACTAAAAGTGACAAAAACAAGTTTAAAAGCAACAAAAAATCAACGAAAAGCAACAAAAACGTGATCAACAGCGACAATAATTGACAAACTTTTACTAAAAGTGATAAAAACAAGTCTAAAAGCGACAAAAATTCAACCAAAAGCAACAAAAACGTAAACAACAGCGACAAAAATGTGACCAAAAGCGACAAAAATGTGACCAAAAGCGACAAAAATGTGACCAAAAGCGACAAAAATGTGACCAAAAGCGACAAAAATGTGACCAAAAGCGACAATAATTGACAAAGTTTTACTAAAAGTGACAAAAACAAATCTAAAAGCAACAAAAATCAACCAAAAAGTGACAACGACATAACTAATGCGGCTTAAAGTGACAAATACGCGACTAAAAGCAACAATAATTGACAAAGTTTTACTAAAAGTGACAAAAACAAGTTTAAAAGCAACAAAAAATCAACGAAAAGCAACAAAAACGTGATCAACAGCGACAATAATTGACAAAGTTTTACTAAAAGTGACAAAAACAAGTCTAAAAGCGACAAAAATTCAACCAAAAACGAGAAATGATGCAGCTTAAAGTGACAAAAACTTGACTAAAAGCGACAATAATTGACAAACTTTTACTAAAAGTGACAAAAACAAGTCTAAAAGCGACAAAAATTCAACCAAAAGCAACAAAAACGTAAACAACAGCGACAAAAATGTGACCAAAAGCGACAAAAATGTGACCAAAAGTGACAAAAATGTGACCAAAAGCGACAAAAATGTGACTCAAACGTGACATTAAAGGTGGTAAACGTGACCGGAGGCGACGCTGCTCTCGTCAGCAGAACATCCCTGACTCATGTTTCATCTGTGGATCATTTAATGATTTGTTCTTGTTCTGAGGTGAAACTAAAGCCGTTTGTGTTTGTCGCTGCCTCAGATCCTCGTGATATTTAACTCTGCTGCATCAGCCTCATTATCCAGAGAGAGCCGCTTTAAAACACAGAGGGAGCCGCTTTAAAACACAGAGGGAGCCGCTTTAAAACACAGAGAGCCGCTTTACCAACACAGAGAGCCGCTTTTACACAGATGGCCGCTTTAAAACACAGAGGGAGCCGCTTTACCAACACAGAGGGCCGCTTTAAAACACAGAGGGAGCCGCTTTAAAACACAGGGGGCCGCTTTAAAACACAGAGGGCCGCTTTAAAACACAGAGGGCCGCTTTACCAACACAGAGGGCCGCTTTAAAACACAGAGAGCCGCTTTAAAACACAGAGGGCCGCTTTAAAACACAGAGGGCCGCTTTAAAACACAGAGAGCCGCTTTAAAACACAGAGGGCCGCTTTAAAACACAGAGAGCCGCTTTAAAACACAGAGAGCCGCTTTAAAACACAGAGGGCCGCTTTAAAACAGAGGGAGCCGCTTTAAAACACAGAGAGCCGCTTTAACACAGAGAGAGCCGCTTTAACACAGAGAGAGCCGCTTTAACACAGAGGGAGCCGCTTTACCAACACAGAGGGCCGCTTTAAAACACAGAGAGCCGCTTTAAAACACAGAGGGACGCTTTAAAACACAGAGGGACGCTTTAAAACACAGAGGGCCGCTTTAAAACACAGAGGGCCGCTTTAAAACACAGAGGGACGCTTTAAAACACAGAGGGACGCTTTAAAACACAGAGGGCCGCTTTAAAACACAGAGGGCCGCTTTAAAACACAGAGGGCCGCTTTACAACACAGAGGGCCGCTTTACAACACAGAGGGCCGCTTTAAAACACAGAGGGCCGCTTAAAACACAGAGGGCCGGCTTTAAAACACAGAGGGCCGCTTAAACACAGAGGGCCGCTACCAACACAGAGGGCCGCACCAACACAGAGAGCCGCTTAAAACACAGAGGGCTGCTACCAACACAGAGGGCCGCTTTACCAACACAGAGAGCCGCTTTACAACACAGAGGGCCGGCTACCAACACAGAGGGCCAGCACCAACACAGAGGGCCGGCTTTAAAACACAGAGGGCCGCTTTAAAACACAGAGGGCCGCTTTAAAACACAGAGGGCCGGCTTTAAAACCAGAGGGCCGCTTTAAACACAGAGGGCCGCTTTAAAACCTGAGAGCCGGCTTTACAAAACAGAGGGCCGCTTTACCAACACAGAGTGCCGCTTTACCAACACAGAGGGCCGCTTTAAAACACAGAGGGCCGCTTTAAAAAAACAGAGGGCCGCGAAACACAGAGGCCGCTTTAAACACAGAGGGCCGCTTTAAAACACAGAGGGCCCCTTACCAACACAGAGGGCCGCACCAACACAGAGGGCTGCGACAACACAGAGAGCTGCTTTACAACACAGAGGGCCGCTTACCAACACAGAGGGCTGCTACCAACACAGAGAGCCGCTAAACACAGAGAGCCGCTTTACAACACAGAGGGCCGCTTTACAACACAGAGGGCCCCATTAAAACACAGAGGGCCGCTTTAAAACACAGAGGGCCGCTTTAAAACACAGAGAGCCGCTTTAAAACACAGAGGGCCGCTTTAAAACACAGAGAGCCGCTTTAAAACACAGAGAGCCGCTTTAAAACACAGAGGGCCGCTTTAAAACAGAGGGAGCTGCTTTAAAACACAGAGAGCCGCTTTAACACAGAGAGAGCCGCTTTAACACAGAGAGAGCCGCTTTAACACAGAGGGTGCCGCTTTACAACACAGAGGGCCGCTTTAAAACACAGAGAGCCGCTTTAAAACACAGAGGGACGCTTTAAAACACAGAGGGCCGCTTTAAAACACAGAGGGCCGCTTTAAAACACAGAGGGACGCTTTAAAACACAGAGGGACGCTTTAAAACACAGAGGGCCGCTTTAAAACACAGAGGGCCGCTTTAAAACACAGAGGGCCGCTTTACAACACAGAGGGCCGCTTTACAACACAGAGGGCCGCTTTAAAACACAGAGGGCCGCTTTAAAACACAGAGGGCCGCTTTAAAACACAGAGGGCCGCTTTAAAACACAGAGGGCCGCTTTACCAACACAGAGGGCCGCTTTACCAACACAGAGAGCCGCTTTAAAACACAGAGGGCCGCTTTACCAACACAGAGGGCCGCTTTACCAACACAGAGAGCCGCTTTAAAACACAGAGGGCTGCTTTACCAACACAGAGGGCGCTTTACCAACACAGAGGGCCGCTAAAACACAGAGGGCCGCTTTAAACACAGAGGGCAGCTTTAAAACCTGAGGGCCGGCTTTAAAACCTGAGAGGGCCGCTTTAAAACACAGAGGGCCGCTAAAACACAGAGAGCCGCTTTACACAGAGGGCCGCTACCAACACAGAGGGCCGCTTAACAACACAGAGGGCCGCTTTAAAACACAGAGGGCCAGCTTTAAACACAGAGGGCAGCTTTAAAACACAGAGGGCCAGCTTTAAAACACAGAGGGCCGGCTTTAAACACAGAGAGCCGCTTTAAAACACAGAGGGCAGCTTTACCAACACAGAGGGCTGCTTACCAACCAGAGGGCCGCTTTACAACACAGAGGGGCTGCGACAACACAGAGAGCGCTTTAAAACACAGAGGGCCGCTTTAAAACACAGAGGGCCGCTTTAAAACACAGAGGGCCGCTTTTACAACACAGAGGGCTGCTACCAACACAGAGAGCCGCTACCAACACAGAGAGCCGCTTTAAAACACAGAGGGCCGCGACCAACACAGAGGGCCGCACAACACAGAGGGCCGCTTTACCAACACAGAGAGCCGCTTTACCAACACAGACGGAGCCGGCTTTACAACACAGAGGGCCGCTACCAACACAGAGGGCCGCCAACACAGAGGGCCGCTTTAAACACAGAGAGCCGCTTTAAAACACAGAGGGCCGCTTTACCAACACAGAGAGCCGCTTTAAAACACAGAGAGCCGCTTTAAAACACAGAGGGCTGCTTTACCAACACAGAGAGCCGCTTTAAAACACAGAGGGCTGCTTTACCAACACAGAGAGCCGCTTTACCAACACAGAGGGCCGCTTTACCAACACAGAGAGCCGCTTTAAAACACAGAGGGCCGCTTTAAAACACAGAGGGCTGCTTTACCAACACAGAGAGCCGCTACCAACACAGAGGGCCGGCTACCAACACAGAGAGCCGCTTTACAACACAGAGGGCCGCTTTACCAACACAGAGAGCCGCTTTAAAACACAGAGGGCCGCTTTAAAACACAGGGGGCCGCTTTAAAACACAGAGGGCCACTTTAAAACACAGAGGGCCGCTTTACCAACACAGAGAGCAGCTTTAAACACAGAGGGCCGCTACCAACACAGAGAGCCGCTTTAAAACACAGAGGGCCGCTTTACCAACACAGAGGGCCGCTTTAAAACACAGAGAGCCGGCTTACAAACACAGAGGGCCGCTTTACCAACACAGAGGGCCACTTTAAAACACAGAGGGCCGCATTAAAACACAGAGGGCCGCTTTAAAACACAGAGGGCCGCTTTAAAACACAGAGGGCCGCAGAAACAACACAGAGGGCCGCGTTAAAACACAAAGGGCCGCTTAAACACAGAGGGCCGCGAAACACAGAGGGCCGCTTTACAACACAGAGAGCCGCTTTACCAACACAGAGAGCCGCTTTAAAACACAGAGGGCCGCTACAACACAGAGGGCCGCTTTAAAACACAGAGAGCTGCTAAACACAGAGGGCCGCTTACCAACACAGAGGGCCGCTTTACCAACACAGAGAGCCGCTTTACCAACACAGAGGGCCGCTTTAAAACACAGAGAGCCGCGAAACACAGAGGGCCGCTACCAACACAGAGGGCATATTTAAAAAACAGAGGGCCGCTTTACCAACACAGAGAGCCGCTTTAAAACACAGAGGGCCGCTTTACCAACACAGAGAGCCGCTTTAAAACACAGAGGGCCGCTTTACCAACACAGAGGGCCGCTTTAAAACACAGAGAGCCGCTTTAAAACACAGAGGGCCGCTTTACCAACACAGAGGGCCGCTTTAAAACACAGAGGGCCGCTTTAAAACACAGAGGGCCGCTTTAAAACACAGAGGGCCGCTTTAAAACACAGAGGGCCGCTTTAAAACACAGAGAGCCGCTACCAACACAGAGAGCCGCTTTAAAACACAGAGGGCCGCTTTAAAACCTGAGGGCCGCTTTAAAACACAGAGGGCCGCTTTAAAACACAGAGAGCCGCTTTAAAACACAGAGGGCCGCTTTAAAACACAGAGGGCCGCTTTACCAACACAGAGAGCCGCTTTAAAACACAGAGAGCCGCTTTACCAACACAGAGGGCCGCTTTAAAACACAGAGAGCCGCTTTAAAACACAGAGAGCCGCTTTACCAACACAGAGGGCCGCTTTACCAACACAGAGGGCCGCTTTAAAACACAGAGAGCCGCTTTAAAACACAGAGGGCCGCTTTAAAACACAGAGGGCCGCTTTACCAACACAGAGGGCCGCTTTAAAACACAGAGGGCCGCTTTAAAACACAGAGGGCCGCTTTAAAACACAGAGGGCCGCTTTAAAACACAGAGGGCCGCTTTAAAACACAGAGGGCCGCTACCAACACAGAGAGCCGCATTACCAACACAGAGGGCCGCTTTACCAACACCGAGGGCCGCACCAACACAGAGGGCCGCTTTAAAACACAGAGGGCCGCTAAAACACAGAGGGCCGCTTTAAAACACAGAGAGCCGCTTTAAAACACAGAGAGCCGCACCAACACAGAGGGCCGCTACCAACACAGAGAGCCGCTTTAAAACACAGAGGGCCGCTACCAACACAGAGAGCCGATTTAAAACACAGAGAGCCGCTTTACCAACACAGAGGGCCGCTTTAAAACACAGAGAGCCGCTTTAAAACACAGAGAGCCGCTTTAAAACACAGGGGGCCGCTTTAAAACACAGAGGGCCGCTTTAAAACACAGAGGGCCGATGAAACACAAAGGGCCGCTTTAAAACACAGAGGGCCGCTTTAAAACACAGAGGGCCGCTTTAAAACACAGAGGGCCGCTTTTACAACACAGAGGGCCGCTTTAAAACACAGAGGGCCGCTTTAAAACACAGAGGGCCGCTTTACCAACACAGAGAGCCGCTTTACCAACACAGAGAGCCGCTTTAAAACACAGAGGGCCGCTTTACAACACAGAGGGCCGCTTTACAACACAGAGGGCCGCTTTACCAACACAGAGAGCCACTTTACCAACACAGAGGGCCGCTTTACCAACACAGAGAGCCGCTTTAAAACACAGAGGGCCGCTACCAACACAGAGGGCCGCGAAACACAGAGAGCCGCTTTAAAACACAGAGAGCCGCTTTAAAACACAGAGGGCTGCTTTACCAACACAGAGAGCCGCTTTACCAACACAGAGGGCCGCTTTAAAACACAGAGAGCCGCTTTAAAACACAGAGGGCCGCTTTACCAACACAGAGGGCCGCTTTAAAACACAGAGGGCCGCTTTAAAACACAGAGGGCCGCTTTAAAACACAGAGAGCCGCTTTAAAACACAGAGAGCCGCTTTACCAACACAGAGGGCCGCTAAAACACAGAGAGCCGCTAAACACAGAGAGCCGCTACCAACACAGAGGGCCGCTTTAAAACACAGAGAGCCGCAAAACACAGAGGGCCGCTAAAACACACAGGGCCGCTACCAACACAGAGGGCCGCTTTAAACACAGAGGGCCGCTTTAAAACACAGAGGGCCGCTAAAACACAGAGGGCCGCTTTAAAACACAGAGGCGCTTTACCAACACAGAGGGCCGCTTTAAAACACAGAGGGCCGCTTTAAAACACAGAGGGCCGCTTTAAAACACAGAGAGCCGCTTTAAAACACAGAGGGCCGCTTTACCAACACAGAGGGCCGCTTTACCAACACAGAGGGCCGCTTTACCAACACAGAGGGCCGCTTTACCAACACAGAGGGCCGCTTTACCAACACAGAGAGCCGCTTTACCAACACAGAGGGCCGGCTACCAACACAGAGGGCCGCTTTACCAACACAGAGGGCCGCTTACACAGAGGGCCGCTTTACCAACACAGAGGGCCGCTTTACCAACACAGAGAGCCGCTTTAAAACACAGAGGGCCGCTTTACCAACACAGAGAGCCGCTTTAAAACACAGAGGGCCGCTTTACCAACACAGAGGGCCGCTTTAAAACACAGAGAGCCGCTTTACCAACACAGAGAGCCGCTTTAAAACACAGAGGGCCGCTACCAACACAGAGGGCCGGCTTTAAACACAGAGAGCCGGCTTTACCAACACAGAGAGCCGGCTTTAAAACACAGAGAGCCGCTAAAACACAGGGGGCCGCGAAAACACAGGGGGCCGCTTTAAAAACACAGAGGGCCGCTAAAACACAGAGGGCCGCTTTAAAACACAGAGGGCCGCTTTTACAACACAGAGGGCCGCTTTAACACAACACCTGAGGGCCGGCACACACAGAGGGCCGCTTTAACAACACAGAGGGCCGGCTTTAAAACACAGTGGGCGGATTTAAAACACAGAGGGCCGCTTTAAAACACAGAGGGCCGCTTTAAAACACAGAGGGCCGCTTTAAAACACAGAGGGCCAGCTTTACAACACAGAGAGGCCGCTTTAAAACATAGAGGGCCGCTTTAAAACACAGAGGGCGAGGGCCGCTTTACCAACACAGAGGGCCACTTTAAAACACAGAGGGCCGCTTTAAAACACAGAGGGCCGCTTTAACAACACAGAGGGCCGCTTTTACAACACAGAGGGCCGCTTTTACAACACATAGGGCCGCTTTACCAACACAGAGGGCCGCTTTAAAACACATAGGGCCGCTTTACCAACACAGAGAGCCGATTTACCAACACAGAGGGCCGGCTAAAACACAGAGGGCCGCTTTACCAACACAGAGAGCCGCTACCAACACAGAGGGCCGCTACCAACACAGAGGGCCGGCTTTAAACACAGAGGGCCGGCTTTACCAACACAGAGAGCCGGCTACCAACACAGAGAGCCGGCTACCAACACAGAGAGCCGGCTTAAACACAGAGAGCTGCACCAACACAGAGAGCCGCTTTACCAACACAGAGAGCCGCTTTACCAACACAGAGAGCCGCTTTACCAACACAGAGGGCCGCTTTAAAACACAGAGGGCCGCATTACCAACACAGAGAGCCGCTTTACCAACACAGAGGGCCGGCTTTAAAACACAGAGGGCCGCTACCAACACAGAGAGCCGGCTTAAACACAGAGAGCCGGCTACCAACACAGAGGGCCGCTACCAACACAGAGAGCCGCTTTAAAACACAGAGGGCCGCTTTACCAACACAGAGAGCCGCTTTAAAACACAGAGGGCGCTACCAACACAGAGGGCCGCTTTAAAACACAGAGAGCCGCTTTACCAACACAGAGAGCTGCTACCAACACAGAGGGCCGCTACCAACACAGAGAGCCGCACAAAACACAGAGGGCCGCTTTAAAACACAGAGGGCCGCTTTACAACACAGAGGGCCGCTTTACCAACACAGAGAGCCACTTTACCAACACAGAGGGCCGCTTTACCAACACAGAGAGCCGGCTAAACACAGAGGCCGCTACCAACACAGAGAGCCGCTTTAAAACACAGAGAGCCGCTTTAAAACACAGAGAGCCGCTTTAAAACACAGAGGGCCGCTTTAAAACACAGAGGGCCGCTTTACCAACACAGAGAGCCGCTTTAAAACACAGAGAGCCGCTTTAAAACACAGAGGGCCGCTTTAAAACACAGAGGGCCGCTTTAAAACACAGAGGGCCGCTTTAAAACACAGAGGGCCGCTTTAAAACACAGAGGGCCGCTTTAAAACACAGAGAGCCGCTTTAAAACACAGAGAGCCGCTTTACCAACACAGAGGGCCGCTTTAAAACACAGAGAGCCGCTTTAAAACACAGAGCCGCTTAAAACACAGAGGGCCGCTTTAAAACACAGAGAGCCGCTTTAAAACACAGAGGGCCGCTTTAAAACACAGAGGGCCGCTTTACCAACACAGAGGGCCGCTTTAAAACACAGAGGGCCGCTTTAAAACACAGAGGGCCGCTTTAAAACACAGAGGGCAGCTTTAAAACACAGAGGGCCGCTTTAAAACACAGAGGGCCGCTTTACCAACACAGAGGGCCGCTTTAAAACACAGAGGGCCGCTTTAAAACACAGAGGGCCGCTTTAAAACACAGAGGGCCGCTTTACCAACACAGAGTGCCGCTTTACCAACACAGAGGGCCGCTTTACCAACACAGAGGGCCGCTTTACCAACACAGAGGGCCGCTTTACCAACACAGAGGGCCGCTTTACCAACACAGAGGGCCGCTTACACAGAGGGCCGCTTTACCAACACAGAGGGCCGCTTTACCAACACAGAGAGCCGCTTTAAACACAGAGGGCCGCTTTACCAACACCGAGTGCCGCTTTAAAACACAGAGGGCCGCTACCAACACAGAGGGCCGCTTTACCAACACAGAGAGCTGCGACCAACACAGAGAGCCGCTTTAAAACACAGAGGGCCGCACCAACACAGAGGGCCGCTAAAACACAGAGAGCCGCTACCAACACAGAGAGCCGGCTAAAACACAGAGGGCCGCTTAAACACAGAGGGCAGCTTTAAAACACAGGGGGCAGCTTTAAAACACAGAGGCCCTTTTTAAAACACAGAGGGCCGCTTTAAAACACAGAGGGCCGCTTTAAAACACAGAGGGCCGCTTTAAAACACAGAGGGCCGCTTTTACAACACAGAGAGCCGCTTTAAAACATAGAGGGCCGCTTTAAAACACAGAGGGCGAGGGCCGCTTTACCAACACAGAGGGCCACTTTAAAACACAGAGGGCCGCTTTAAAACACAGAGGGCCGCTTTAACAACACAGAGGGCCGCTTTACCAACACAGAGGGCCGCTTTTACAACACAGAGGGCCGCTTTACCAACACAGAGGGCCGCTTTAAAACACATAGGGCCGCTTTACCAACACAGAGAGCCGCTTTACCAACACAGAGGGCCGCTTTAAAACACAGAGGGCCGCTTTAAAACACAGAGGGCCGCTTTAAAACACAGAGGGCCGCATTACCAAAAAAGAGGGCCGCATTAAAACACAGAGGGCCGCTTTAAACACAGAGGGCCGCTTTAAAACACAGAGGGCCGCTTTAAAAACACAGAGGGCGCACCAACACAGAGGGCCGGCTACCAACACAGAGGGCCGCTACCAACACAGAGGGCCGCTTTACCAACACAGAGGGCCGCTTTACCAACACAGAGAGCCGCTTTAAAACACAGAGAGCCGGCTACCAACACAGAGAGCCGCTACCAACACAGAGAGCCGGCTAAAACACAGAGAGAGCCGCACCAACACAGAGAGTCAGCTTTACCAACACAGAGAGCCGCTACCAACACAGAGAGCCAAGCTACCAACACAGAGGGCCGCTTTAAAACACAGAGGGCCGCTTTACCAACACAGAGAGCCGCTTTACCAACACAGAGGGCCGCTTTAAAACACAGAGGGCCGCTTTACCAACACAGAGAGCCGCTTTACCAACACAGAGAGCCGCTTTAAAACACAGAGAGCCGCTTTACCAACACAGAGGGCCGCTACCAACACAGAGAGCCGCTTTACAAAAACAGAGAGCCGGCTTTAAAACACAGAGGGCCGCTTTAAAACACAGAGGGCCGCTACCAACACAGAGAGCCGCTACCAACACAGAGAGCCGGCTTTACCAACACAGAGAGCCGGCTTTAAAACCTGGAGGGCCGCTACCAACACAGAGAGCCGCTTTAAAACACAGAGGGCCGCTACCAACACAGAGAGCCGGCTTTAAAACACAGAGGGCCGGCTTTACCAACACAGAGGGACCGGCTTTAAAACCTGGAGGGCCGGCTTTAAAATACAGAGAGCCGGCTTTAAAACACAGAGAGCCGCTTTAAAACACAGAGGGCCGCTTTAAAACACAGAGGGCCGCTTTACCAACACAGAGAGCCGCTTTAAAACACAGAGGGCCGCTTTACCAACACAGAGGGAGCCGCTTTAAAACACAGAGAGCCGCTTTAAAACACAGAGAGCCGCTTTAAAACACAGAGAGCCGCTTTAAAACACAGAGGGCCGCATTAAAACACAGAGGGCTGCTACCAACACAGAGGGCCGCTAAAACACAGAGAGCCGGCTTTAAAACACAGAGGGCCGCTTTAAAACACAGAGGGCCGCTTTACCAACACAGAGAGCCGCTTAAAAACACAGAGGGCCGGCTTTAAAACACAGAGGGCCGCTTAAAACACAGAGGGCCGCTTTAAAACACAGAGGGCCGCTTTAAAACACAGAGGGCCGCTTTAAAACACAGAGGGCCGCTTTAAAACACAGAGGGCCGCTTTAAAACACAGAGGGCCGCTTTACCAACACAGAGGGCCGCTTTAAAACACAGAGGGCCGCTTTACCAACACAGAGAGCCGCTTTAAAACACAGAGGGCCGCTTTAAAACACAGAGGGCCGCTTTAAAACACAGAGGGCCGCTTTAAAACACAGAGAGCCGCTTTAAAACACAGAGTAATCTCTGTTTGGTCGCTGCGCCGCGTTGACCACCAAAAGTTCAGCTCTGTCCAACATTGGACGCTTTGAACGCCTTGGTCTCACGGCATCCACAGCGTCCAGGGGTCAGATGCAAAAATGCCCTGAACGCCCTAGGACACCCTGGGACACCCTGGACGCCCTGGGACACCCTGGGACGCCCTGGGACACCCTGGACACCCTGGGACGCCCTGGACACCCTGGACACCCTGGGACACCCTGGACACCCTGGGACACCCTGGGACGCCCTGGGACACCCTGGGACGCCCTGGGACGCCCTGGGACGCCCTGGGACGCCCTGGGACACCCTGGGACACCCTGGGACACCCTGGACACCCTGGACACCCTGGGACACCCTGGGACACCCTGGGACGCCCTGGACACCCTGGACACCCTGGACACCCTGGACACCCTGGACACCCTGGGACACCCTGGGACGCCCTGAGACACCCTGGGACGCCCTGGGACACCCTGGACGCCCTGGGACGCCCTGGACGCCCTGGGACACCCTGGACGCTCTGGACGCCCTGGGACACCCTGGACGCCCTGGGACACCCTGGACGCTCTGGACGCCCTGGGACGACCTGGACGCTCTGGACACCCTGGGACGCCCTGGACACCCTGGACGCCCTGGACGCTCTGGACGCCCTGGGACACCCTGGACGCCCTGGGACACCCTGGACGCTCTGGACGCCCTGGGACGACCTGGACGCTCTGGACACCCTGGGACGCCCTGGACACCCTGGACGACCTGGACGCTCTGGACGCCCTGGACACCCTGGGACACCCTGGACACCCTGGGACGCCCTGGACACGCTGGGACGCCCTGGAACGCTCTGGACGCCCTGGGACGTCCTGGGACGACCTGGACGCTCTGGACGCCCTGGACACCCTGGGACACCCTGGGACTCCCTGGACACCCTGGGAGGCCCTTGACACCCTGGACACCCTGGGACACCCTGGGACGCCCTGGGACGCTCTGGACGCCCTGGACACCCTGGGACACCCTGGACACCCTGGGACACCCTGGGACGCCCTGGGACACCCTGGGACGCCCTGGGACACCCTGGGACGCCCTGGGACGCTCTGGACACTCTGGACGCTCTGGACGCCCTGGGACGCTCTGGACGCCCTGGGACGCTCTGGACACCCTGGACGCCCTGGACGCTCTGGACGCCCTGGGACGCCCTGGACGCCCTGGACGCTCTGGACGCCCTGGACGCCCTGGGACGCCCTGGACGCCCTGGACACCCTGGGACGCCCTGGACGCCCTGGACACCCTGGGACACCCTTGGACACCCTGGACGCCCTGGGACGCCCTGGGACTCCCTGGGACGCCCTGGGACGCCCTGGACACCCTGGACACCCTGGGACGCCCTGGACACCCTGGGACGCCCTGGGACGCCCTGGACACCCTGGACACCCTGGGACGCCCTGGACACCTTGGACACCCTGGGACGCCCTGGGACACCCTGGACACCCTGGGACACCCTGGGACGCCCTGGGACACCCTGGGACGCCCGGGGACGCTCTGGACACTCTGGACGCCCTGGGATGCTCTGGACGCCCTGGGACGCTCTGGACGCCCTGGACGCTCTGGACGCCCTGGGACGCTCTGGACGCCCTGGGACGCTCTGGACACCCTGGACGCCCTGGACGCTCTGGACGCCCTGGGACGCCCTGGACGCCCTGGACGCTCTGGACGCCCTGGACGCCCTGGGACGCCCTGGACGCCCTGGACACCCTGGGACGCCCTGGACGCCCTGGACACCCTGGGACACCCTGGGACACCCTGGACACCCTGGACGCCCTGGGACGCCCTGGGACACCCTGGGACGCCCTGGGACGCCCTGGACACCCTGGACACCCTGGGACGCCCTGGACACCCTGGGACGCCCTGGGACGCCCTGGACACCCTGGACACCCTGGGACGCCCTGGACACCCTGGGACACCCTGGGACACCCTGGGACACCCTGGACGCTCTGGACGCTCTGGACGCCCTGGGACGCCCTGGACACCCTGGACACCCTGGACACCCTGGACACTTTGGACACCCTGGACACTTTGGAATGAAAACAATCCTCCAAAGGCCACGTTACATAAAGAGGCCGCGGCCGCTTCCACAGAAGAGAACGCACTTGTGTTCAGAGTCTTCTTAAGAAAACCTTGAACTGAGAAAAGTTAATGATCTGAAAAAAAGAGCAAAAATCTCCACAAATTCTGTCCTTTCTGTGAAAACTCTGGACTGTAGTGTCCCCTGCAGTACCTCAGACTGACCACTAGTCGTTACAACACGTTTAAGTACAAACCATAGACATAAAAATAGTGGACAGACGGTTGTGGCTCCGCCCCTTTCATGAAAATGCGGCTCAGTCATGGAGAATTCAAAATGGCCGCGGGTTAGCCCCCACCACTCCCCCCTCGGTGGGGAGGCAGGGGGAGGGCGACTTTGGGGCGGCCTTTTGCTGACGTACTGCCGTCGTTGTCTCTCTGGTTACCGCCCACTCGTAGGTGTTTGGCTCCGCCCTGACATTTCCGGCGCGTAAAGCCCGCCTTCTTCATTAGATATGCACGAACTTTAAAACATCACAGGCTAAACCAGCCGTAAGCTAACGTCACAGAGCCGTAAGCTAACGTCACAGAGCCGTAAGCTAACGTCACAGAGCCGTAAGCTAACGTCACAGAGCCGTAAGCTAATGTCACAGAGCTGTAAGCTAATGTCACAGAGCCGTAAGCTAACGTCACAGAGCCATAAGCTAACGTCACAGAGCCGTAAGCTAACGTCACAGAGCCGTAAGCTAACGTCACAGAGCCGTAAGCTAACGTCACAGAGCCGTAAGCTAATGTCACAGAGCCGTAAGCTAACGTCACAGAGCCGTAAGCTAACGTCACAGAGCCGTAAGCTAACGTCACAGAGCCGTAAGCTAACGTCACAGAGCCGTACGCTAACGTCACAGAGCCGTAAGCTAACGCGTCACAGAGCCGTAAGCTAACGTCACAGAGCCGTAAGCTAACGTCACAGAGCCGTAAGCTAACGTCACAGAGCCGTAAGCTAACGTCACAGAGCCGTAAGCTAACGTCACAGAGCCGTAAGCTAACGTCACAGAGCCCTAAGCTAACGTCACAGAGCCGTAAGCTAACGTCACAGAGCCGTAAGCTAACGTCACAGAGCCGTAAGCTAACGTCACAGAGCCGTAAGCTAACGTCCGGGCCGTAGCTAACGTCCACGGAGCCGTAAGCTAACGCCACGGAGCCGTAAGCTAACGTCTACAGAGCCGTAGCTAACGTCACAGAGCCGTAAGCTAACGTCACAGAGCCGTAAGCTAACGTCACAGAGCCGTAAGCTAACGTCACAGAGCCGTAAGCTAACGTCACAGAGCCGTAAGCTAACGTCACAGAGCCCTAAGCTAACGTCACAGAGCCGTAAGCTAACGTCACAGAGCCGTAAGCTAACGTCACAGAGCCGTAAGCTAACGTCACAGAGCCGTAAGCTAACGTCACAGAGCCCTAAGCTAACGTCACAGAGCCCTAAGCTAACGTTTGAGACCAAAGCCGTATTCTGAGCCTCAGGCTCTAAAGTAGGTTTTCAAACGTCTAACTCCCCATTGACTTGCATTGAATAATTCTACTTCCGCAGCGGCCCCTAGTGGTCAGCAGCAGATTACAAACATGGCAGCCTACAGTCGGCGGCTCAATTTGAGCGCGGTAGCCCCGCCCACTGGTTCAGACGCTGCAGGTGAACAGGAAAACATCTTACATAATCTGTAGTTTATTCACAGAAATGTAAGAAAAAATATATTACAAGTGTTTCATCGTGTCATGTTTTCATTTAGAAATAAGACATTTTATGTAAAAATGGCCAAAAATCCATATATTTGTGACATTTGAATCTGAAAAATGGACAGAACCAGGTTTAAATTTCTTGTTCATTTTGTAACACATTAATTATAAAAATGTACAGAGAGGATTTTGATTTATTATTTAGTTTTTTAATAAACTAGATTGGACTGAAAATGTTCCTCAAAATTCAAATTTCGCCTCCTTTTTTTGACTTAAAACTTCAATAAATCAATTTTAGAATCAGATCAAAAAATCCCTCTGTACGTTTGGTCTGAATCTGAGTCCAGATTGTACAGTTTGTGTGGGATCTTTGTCAAAATACATTTGAACAAAACAATGTCCAGAGAAATCTATGGATGAAGTGGATTCAATGGAAGAATCAAACACCAGGAGCAGATCGGACACGACTGAGAGAAAAGTGAACAAAAAACTGAAAAAAAAATTGAAGAAAAATTGAAGAGTCTGGCCTTAAGCAGCAAAAACCTCCAGATATTTTATAGATCTGTGTGCTTTGAGTCCCAAACATCCTTCTGTGGAGTTTGCCTGTTCTCCCCCCTGTCTCCCCCCTCTCCCCCCTCTCTCTCTCTCTCTCCTCTCGGGGGCGAGTGTCAGTGTCGTTGTGTTAAAACTGTATGAAATGGAGATGTGTCTCAAAAACTTGAACTTTCTGAAGTCTCTGTCTTTGAGTCCAAACCCCCTGGATCCAGAGCACCTGAGGCCACGGGAGGAGAAGAGAGGGACGGGGGAGAGCAGAGGGGGGAGAGCAGAGGGGGGAGAGCAGAGGGGGAAAACAGAGAGGACAGAAGAGAGGAGACGGCCCTGAGCACCTGAGGCCACGGGAGGAGAAGAGAGGGACGGGGGAGAGCAGAGGGGAGAGCAGAGGGGGGAGAGCAGAGAGAGGCGGGGGAGAACAGAGAGAGGTGGGGAGAAGAGAGGGGGGAGAACAGAGGGGAGAGAGCAGAGGGGAGAGAGCAGAGAGAGGCGGGGAGAACAGAGAGGACAGAAGAGAGGAGACGGCCCTGAGCACCTGAGGCCACGGGAGAAGGAAGAGAACAGAAGGGAAAGAGAGGGGGGAGAGAGAAAAGAGGAGAGAATGGTGGAGGGAGAGAGACAAGGTTAGGGTGAGAACCGAAGAGAGAGGGAAGGAGTGAAGTAGAGTGGGAGAGAAGGTGGGAAGGAAAGGGAGGAGGAGAGAAGAGAAACAGAAGATGAGCAGAGAAAAGGAGAGAGAAGAGGGGAGAGTGGGAGACAACGGGAGAGAAGAGGAGGGGGAGTAGAGGGGGAGAGAAGAGGAGAGAAAAGGGGAAGGAAAGAGAGGAGGAAGGAGTAGAGAGGCGGAAAAGAGTAAAAGGGGGTGAGAGGAGAGGAGGAGAGGAAAAAAGGTACCAAGGAGAGGAAAAAGGAGGAGGGACGAGGAAAGAGGAGGATGGGAGAGAGAAGAGGAGAAATGAGGAAGGAAAGAGAGGAAGAGAGAAGGGAAGAGGAGGAAGGAGTAGAGAGGAGGGAAAGAGTAAGAGGGGGGTGAGAGAAGAGGAGGAGGGAGAGTAAAAGAGAGTAGAGAGGGGGAAAGAGGAGCAGAGAAGAGGAGAGAAGGGGAAGGAAGACAAGAGTGAAGGGGGGAGAAGAGGAGGGAGTCGAGAGGGGGAACAAGGAGCAGAGAAGAGGAAGAAGGGTAGAGAGGAGAGGAGAAAAGAAGGAGGAGGGATGAGGAGAGAAAGGAAGAAAAAGGGGGAAGGAAAGAGGAGGAAGGAGTAGAGAGGAGGTGAGAGAAGAGAATAGAGAGGGGCAAAAGAATAAGAGGGGGCTGAGAGAAGAGGAGGGAGAGACGGGGAGTGAGGGGGAGAGAAGGGGGGACAGACTGGGAGAAGAGGAAATAAGAGACGGGGAGAGAAGAGGAGAGAGAGTGAGCGAGAGGCAGAGGGAGGCAGAGGGAGGCAGAGGGAGGCGGAGGGAGGTGGAGGGAGGTGGAGGGAGGTGGAGAGAACAGAGCGATTGAAAGATGAGGAGACCACCTGTGAGTCTGAGGTTTTAGTCTCAGCGGATCCCGACTTCACTCAAAGTCCTTCAAAAATCTGATCTAAAACTCTTCTGTCAGATTCTCCCTCCCCCCCTCTCTCCCCCTCTCTCCCCCTCTCTCACTCTCCTGCTGAATACACAACCCTCATTTCCATCTCTCCGTCCGTTCTTCTTCGGACAGAGGGCAGTTTGGGTGTGGAGTTTCCGTTTCTCGTTCTGATGAAACTTCTTCAAACTCTTGCTCTAAAACCATGGACCACATTATGTATTTTTATTACTTTTTCTGATTCTTCGGAGCAGGTTTGAGGTGACGAAACACAGCAGCTATAGGCGACTGTCAAAACTCAGGAAACATTTTATTATTCACCTCTGCTCTCGCTCACAGGGGGAGAGAGCGAGAGCAGGAAACAGCGGAAAATAACCCTGTTGTTGTGCAGGTTTAGGATGGAATGAAGTCATGTGTTTGCTCAAGTTAAAGAGAGAATCTAAGTCGAGATCTAATTGTTTCTAACGGTCAGTGATCAGTTTGTGTCTTTAAATCCTGTGCAGGCATGTCCAAACTCAGGCCCGGGGGACAAATGCGGCCCTCAGACCAATTTTTCTTGGCCCTTGGGCTTCCTGTTGAACTGGCCCACATTCATTCATTCATTTTCTACCACTTATTCCCGTTAGGGGTCGCGGGTGACTGGAGCCTGTCCCAGTGACTTTGGGCCTTAGGCGGGGCACACCCTGGACAGTGGCCACTCGTCACAGGGCTGACCATAGACATAAAAATAGTGGACAGACGGTTGTGGCTCCGCCCCTTTCATGATAATGCGGCTCAGTCATGGAGAATTCAAAATGGCACGTAGGTGTTTAGCTCCGCCCTGACATTTCCATCGCGTAAAGCCCGCCTTCTTCATTAGATATGCACGAACTTTAACAAATCACAGGCTAAACCAGAGCCGTAAGCTAACATCACAGAGCCGTGAGCTAACGTCGCAGAGCCGTAAGCTAACGTCACAGAGCCGTGAGCTAACGTCGCAGAGCCGTAAGCTAACGTCACAGAGCCGTAAGCTAACGTCGCAGAGCCGTAAGCTAACGTCGCAGAGCCGTAAGCTAACGTCACAGAGCCGTAAGCTAACGTCACAGAGCCGTAAGCTAACGTCACAGAGCCGTAAGCTAACGTCACAGAGCCGTAAGCTAACGTTTGAGACCAAAGCCGTATTTTGAGCCTCAGGCTCTAAAGTAGGTTTTGAAACGTCTAACTCCCCATTGACTTGCATTGAATAATTCTACTTCCACAGCGGCCCCTAGTGGTCAGCAGCAGATTGCAAACATGGCAGCTACAGTGGGCGGCTCAATTTGAGCGCGGTAGCCTCGCCCACTCGTGCTGACACAGAGACACAGACAAGGACAGACAACCATTCACTCTCACATTCATCCACTATGGGAACTGGCCCACATTGTCCTGATAAGTACTATTTACAGCACATTTCAGATTTTCTACAATTCCAACCTAAATAACAAACATTTTGGTGCAAGACAGACCTGATATTAAGGCACTGAGACTGAATGTAGATGTGGTGGAGCTTAAAACATCAGATAAATGCAGCTTTTTTTAACGTTTCATGATTGATTTGTGGCCCTCCGCTTGGTCTATATTTCAATATGTGGCCCTCGATGGAAAAGGTTTGGACACCCCTGTTTTAGAGGAAGAAAATAGATTTTCAGGAGATTTTTATTGAAAACGTTTTTGTTTTCTGCGTTAATTTTTCTGTTATTGGCCTTTAAACACGCTCTTGAGTGTCTTTACCTGGACATCTCCAGGTTTAGAAGTAAAAATAAACAATTACTTAGCTTTGGGAGACACCATAGTAATCAGAATCAGTTTATTGCTGTTGTCAGTGAAATTCACAAACATAGGAACTTGCTTCGGCGTAAAGTGCAACATAAAACAATTAATAAAATATTATAAAATATATAAGGGAGGCATGCATAAAATTAAGAATAAAATAGACTAAGATAGATAGACTAAGACTATATACAGAACGTACAGTTGGCAGATAGTGCAACTTAGTAACTTAGCTTTGGTGCCAACTACTGGCTGCAGAGGGAATTACACACATTTAAAAGGAATATTACTTGCTGTTGCTAGCCGTGTTCACACAGTTGTAATGATCGTGAAAACCGAGAGACGGTCGGAGGGAGAGGATTTTCTTACCAGGATTCATCAAACTAGTGTGAATGAAGCTAAATGCAAACAGTTTTTGATGAAGAACAGGCTTAAAAGAGAGAAAAAGTCAAATTGCATAAGATTTCTTTTAACAAGACTTTGGTACGAATCATTTCTGTCATATCCCAAAGAATCAAAATACAAAAGGCGCTCTAACCGCTCTGCCACCGTGCACTCCACCGTAGTTTTAATGATTAAGATGAAAAGAAAAACAAAAAAAAATAGTGTATTAGTGCTGGAACTAACTATTACTTTGCTAATCGATTAGTTGGTCATCAAACAATGCCTGTGAATGAGATTGTTCCGACATTTTACCACAATGAAGGACATCCTGCTGCAGTACAATCACAGATAAAACGCTTTTTTAAATCAGAATCACAAACCATGCGTCCTCTGTGTCCAGGCGCTGACCACTGGCAGCGTCCCCGGCTTCATCGACGTCGTGGTGAACCTGAACTCTCACGCTCTGCTGGAGGACAACCTCGTGTTCCAGGCCAAAGCCGCCGGCAAACGGATCATCTTCTACGGCGACGACACGTGGCTCAAGCTGTTCCCCAAACACTTCATGGAGTCCGACGGCACCACGTCCTTCTTCGTGTCCGACTACACCGAGGTAACACCCGAACGCATCACAGTCAGACTACACCGAGGTAACACATCACAGTCAGACTACACCGAGGTAACACTCAAACACATCACACTCAGACTACACCGAGGTAACACATCACAGTCAGACTACACCGAGGTAACACTCAAACACATCACAGTCAGACTACACCGAGGTAACACTCACACATCACAGTCAAACTACACCGAGGTAACACTCACACATCACAGTCAGACTACACCGAGGTAACAGTCGAACGCATCACAGTCAGACTACACCGAGGTAACACCCAAACACATCACAGTCAGACTACACCGAGGTAACACCCAAACACATCACAGTCAGACTACACCGAGGTAACACCCAAACACATCACAGTCAGACTACACCGAGGTAACACTCCGAAACACATCACAGTCAGACTACACCGAGGTAACACATCACAGTCAGACTACACCGAGGTAACACCCAAACACATCACAGTCAGACTACACCGAGGTAACACTCCGAAACACATCACAGTCAGACTACACCGAGGTAACACTCCGAAACACATCACAGTCAGACTACACCGAGGTAACACATCACAGTCAGACTACACCGAGGTAACACTCAAACACATCACAGTCAGACTACACCGAGGTAACACATCACAGTCAAACTACACCGAGGTAACACCCAAACACATCACAGTCAGACTACACCGAGGTAACACTCAAACACATCACAGTCAGACTACACCGAGGTAACACCCGAACACATCACAGTCAGACTACACCGAGGTAACACCCAAACACATCACAGTCAGACTACACCGAGGTAACACTCAAACACATCACAGTCAGACTACACCGAGGTAACACTCGAAACACATCACAGTCAGACTACACCGAGGTAACACCCAAACACATCACAGTCAGACTACACCGAGGTAACACTCAAACACATCACAGTCAGACTACACCGAGGTAACACATCACAGTCAGACTACACCGAGGTAACACCCAAACACATCACAGTCAGACTACACCGAGGTAACACTCTGAAACACATCACAGTCAGACTACACCGAGGTAACACCCAAACACATCACAGTCAGACTACACCGAGGTAACACTCAAACACATCACAGTCAGATTACACCGAGGTAACACTCGAACACATCACAGTCAGACTACACCGAGGTAACACTCAAACACATCACAGTCAGACTACACCGAGGTAACACATCACAGTCAGACTACACCGAGGTAACACTCAAACACATCACAGTCAGACTACACCGAGGTAACACCCAAACACATCACAGTCAGACTACACCGAGGTAACACTCAAACACATCACAGTCAGACTACACCGAGGTAACACCCAAACACATCACAGTCAGACTACACCGAGGTAACACTCAAACACATCACAGTCAGACTACACCGAGGTAACACATCACAGTCAGACTACACCGAGGTAACACCCAAACACATCACAGTCAGACTACACCGAGGTAACACTCTGAAACACATCACAGTCAGACTACACCGAGGTAACACTCAAACACATCACAATCAGACTACACCGAGGTAACACTCAAACACATCACAGTCAGATTACACCGAGGTAACACTCGAACACATCACAGTCAGACTACACCGAGGTAACACTCAAACACATCACAATCAGACTACACCGAGGTAACACTCAAACACATCACAGTCAGATTACACCGAGGTAACACTCAAACACATCACAGTCAGACTACACCGAGGTAACACATCACAGTCAGACTACACCGAGGTAACACCCAAACACATCACAGTCAGACTACACCGAGGTAACACTCAAACACATCACAGTCAGACTACACCGAGGTAACACCCAAACACATCACAGTCAGACTACACCGAGGTAACACTCAAACAGCATTGAAATAAAACAAAAACAGCAAAATCTTCTGATTTATGCGGAAAAGTACAATTTGACACATTTTAAATAGGAGTTAATTAAATGAAATATCTGTAATCTACATGATCTACATTTGGTGTAAAAATGTGTAGATCTAAACCAGGTCTAAACCAGGACTAAACCAGGTCTAAACCAGGTCTAAACCAGGTCTAAACCAGGACTAAACCAGGTCTAAACTAGGTCTAAATCAGGACTATGTTGTTTTTCCCTCTCTCTGACTGTCTGCGTTGCTCTCTCTCTTGTTTTCTCTCTCTTTCCCTCTCTGTTTTTTATCTCCTGTTCTTTCTGTTCTCTCTCTCGCTCTCTCTCTGTTGTGTATCTCTTTCTCTCTGTTTTGTTTCTCTGTTATTTTTCTCTTTTATTCTTTTTCTCTCTGTTTTGTTTTTCTTTCTCTCTTTTACCTCTCTCTCTTCTCTCGCACTCTCTCTCTGTTCTCTCTCTCTCTCTCTCTCTCTCGTTTTTGTATCTCTCTCTGTTGCCTCTCTCTCTCCCTCTCTCTGTTGTCTCTCTCTCTCTCTTTGTGCGTTTTGTATCTCTCTCGCTCTGTTCTCTCTCTTCCTCTGGTATCTCTCTCTCTGCTCTCTTTCTCTCTCTCTCTCTGTGTTGTGTATTTCTCTCTTTCTGTTTTGTCTCTCTCTCTGTTCTCTCTTTCTCTCTCTGCTCTCTCTCACTCTCTCTCTGTTGTCGCTCTCTGTCTCTCTCTGTTTTGTATCTCTCTCCGTCTGTTTTGTCTCTCTCTCTGTTCTCTCTCTCTCTCTCTCTCTGTTTTGTCTCTCTCTCTCTGTGTGTGTTTTGTCTCTCTCTCTCTCTCTCTCTCCATCTGTTTTGTGTGTCTCTCTCTCTCTGTTTTGTCTCTCTCTCTCTGTCTCTCTCTGTTTTGTCTCTCTCTCTCTCTGTTTTGTATACTCTCTGTCTGTGTTTTGTCTCTCTCTCTCTGTTCTCTCTCTCTCCGTCTGTTCTCTCTCTCTCTCTCTCTCTCCGTCTGTTTTGTCTCTCTCTCTCCATCTGTTTTGTCTCTCTCTCTCTCTCTCTCTCTCTCTCTCTCTGTTTTGTATACTCTGTCTGTGTTTTGTCTCTCTCTCTGTTCTCTCTCTCTCTCTGTTCTCTCTCTCTCTGTTCTGTCTCTCTCTCTCTCTCTCTCTCCGTCTGTTTTGTGTCTCTCTCTCTCTGTTTTGTCTCTCTCTCTCTCTCTGTGTGTGTTTTGTCTCTCTCTGTGTTTTGTCTCTCTCTCTCTGTTTTGTGTCTCTCTCTCTCTGTGTTTTGTCTCTCTCTCTCCGTCTGTTTTGTCTCTCTCTCTCTCTCTCTCTCTCTCTGTGTTTTCTCTCTCTCTGTTCTCTCTCTCTCTCTCTGTTGTCTCTCTCTCTCCATCTGTTTTGTCTCTCTGTCTCTCTCTCTCTGTGTTCTCTCTCTCTCTCTCCGTCTGTTTTGTCTCTCTCTCTCTCTCTCTCTCTCTGTTTTGTATCTCTCTGCTCTCTCTCTCTCTCTCTCTCTCTCTCTGTGTTCTCTCTCTCTCTATCTGTTTTGTCTCTCTCTGTCTCTCTCTCTCTCTCTCTCTGTGTTTTGTCTCTCTCCCCGTCTGTTTTTTCTCTCTCTCCATCTGTTTTGTGTCTCTCTCTGTCTGTGTTCTCTCTCTCTCTCTCCGTCTGTTTTGTGTCTCTCTCTGTCTGTGTTTTGTCTCTCTCTCTCTGTCTGTTCTCTCTCTCTGTCTCTCTCTCTCTGTCTGTTCTCTCTCTCTGTCTCTCTCTCTCTCTCTCTCTGTCTCTCTCTCTCCATCAAGTGGATGCGTCAGTCCTAGTTAATCTGCAGCCTGTCCGTCCGTGGGAGTAGGATCTCTCCTTCACTGTGGTTCTCCCCGAGGTTTCTACTTTTTCCCATGGGGTTTTTTGTAGTTTTTCCTCGCCGCGAAGGAGGGTCAAAGGACAGGGGCATTCTGGGACAGTTATCTGAACTGCTTTTACCTGTGGCCCATCGAGGCAACTGTTGTTGTGATTTTGGGCATTATAAAAATAAATTGATTTGATTTGATTTGATTTGATTTGTTTTGTCTCTCTCTCTCTGTTTTGTCTCTCTCTCTCTGTTTTGTCTCTCTCTCTGTCTCTCTCTCTCTCTCTCTCTGTTGTCTCTCTCTCTCCGTCTGTTTTGTGTGTCTCTCTCTGTGTTTTGTCTCTCTCTGTGTCTGTTCTCTCTCTCTCTGTTCTCTCTCTCTCTCTCTCTCTCTCTGTTCTCTCTCTCTCTCTCTCTCTCTGTTGTCTCTCTCTCTCTGTTCTCTCTCTCTCTCTCTCTCTCTCTGTTCTCTCTCTCTCCGTCTGTGTTCTCTCTCTCTGTCTGTGTTTCTCTGTCGTTACACGTCGTACCTGGACTCTCAGAAGAATAATGTTCCCGATGATTAGTTTCCTGTTTTTCATTTCGAGCGGCGCTTTAGTCAAACGTGTGTCAGAGCTCTTCTGTCTTTGAGCCGCTTCCCAAACCTCGCTCAGGTTTAAACGTCTTATTAAAGCTTTGTTCTTTTGTCAGACGAGACAAAACATCTATTATTAAGCAGAACATTTCAGACTGAGATGGTTCTTCTGACACACAGGATATCCGTGAGCTTCAGAGCCACGAAAAGGAGCAATTAACAATTTAAAACTAAAATATCTCATCTTTTGAATTCTCTGTCGTCGCTCAAACTCTCGGCTCATGGTCTGGAGTTAATGAAACGTTCATCACAAACAAACGGCAACAATCCTCACATTAAAGTCATTTATTTTATGTTACTGCAGAAAACATCACCATAAACAATAACTCTCACACAATAACCATTTCTAAATGTGCAATAACTAAATGGATAAATAAAATACTTTGTGGTTAGTATCAATTAAAAAATAATTTGAAGCGCGCACAAGTCGATAAAAGAGCCCATGAACTCAAACGCGGACTAAACATTACGACATTTGAGGATGCACCGTCTTTTATTTCATTTCAAGAGCAACAGATTTGTGCAAGAAAGACTGACCCTGTGTGAGCCATGGTACCATTCTATGAGTTAGCACTAATGCATGTTCAATGGGAGAGTAAGCGTTAGCCTCAGAGTTAGCGTTAGCCTCAGAGTTAGCGTTAGCCTCAGAGTTAGCTTTAGCCTCAGAGTTAGCGTTTGCCTCCGAGTTAGCTTTAGCCTCAGAGTTAGCGTTAGCCTCAGAGTTAGCGTTAGCCTCAGAGTTAGCGTTAGCCTTAGAGTTAACATTAGCCTCAGAGTTAGCATTAGCCTCAGTGTTAGCACTGGATACAACAGTTTGACATTGAAATGTTTAGTTTGTTGCGCCGAAATCACAACAACAGTTTCCTGGACGGGCCACAGGTAGAAAGCACTTTAAATTAAAGTGTCCCAGAGCGCCCCCTGTCCTCCAGGCACAGGAGGTGCAGTTCATCTAGAGTAGAGAGAGTTCCTCCAGGCAGAGGAGGAGCAGTTCATCTAGTGCAGAGAGAGTTCATCCAGGCAGAGGAGGAACAGTTCATCTAGAGTAGAGAGAGTTCATCCAGGCAGAGGAGGAACAGTTCATCTAGTGTAGAGAGAGTTTATCCAGGCAGAGGAGGAACAGTTCATCTGGTGCAGAGAGAGTTCCTCCAGGCAGAGGAGGAACAGTTCATCTGGTGCAGAGAGAGTTCCTCCAGGCAGAGGAGGAACAGTTCATCTGGTGCAGAGAGAGTTCATCCAGGCAGAGGAGGAACAGTTCCAGGTGGATTATATTACGTGTGTTTATAAGGTGTGTGTGTTTATAATGTGTGTGTATAATGTGTGTGTAGTTATGAGGTGTGTGTGTGTTCATGAGGCGTGTTGTGTCACAGGTGGACAATAACGTGACACGACACCTGGACCACACCCTGAAGCGGGACGACTGGGACGTCCTGGTGCTGCATTACCTGGGCCTGGACCACATTGGGCACATCAGTGGCCCACACAGCTCTCTGGTCCAACCCAAGCTGCTGGAGATGGACGACGTGTTCAAGAAGATCCACAGCGCGCTCGTCTCCAAGGTACACGCCACGCCCGCACTTTTACTGTGTTTAACCTTCACCTGTAAAAGTCTGACTGTCTCACACCGAACACAACAGCGCCATGAAAACATCAGCTCTTTGGGAAATGTCAAAAATATTAAATGATGAAAAGGCTTGGAGCAGGACACTGTTTTGTTCTGTGGTTCAGGCCCCGCCCTCTTTTTCAGGCCCCGCCCTGTGGTTCAGGCCCCGCCCTCTGGTTTAGGCCCCGCCCTCTGGTTCAGGCCCCGCCCTGTGGTTCAGGCCCCGCCCTCTGGTTCAGGCCCCGCCCTGTGGTTCAGGCCCCGCCCTCTGGTTCAGGCCCCGCCCTGTGGTTCAGGCCCCGCCCTCTGGTTCAGGCCCCGCCCTGTGGTTCAGGCCCCGCCCTCTGGTTCAGGCCCCGCCCTCTGGTTCAGGCCCCGCCCTCTGGTTCAGGCCCCGCCCTCTGGTTCAGGCCCCGCCCTGTGGTTCAGGCCCCGCCCTCTGGTTCAGGCCCCGCCCTGTGGTTCAGGCCCCGCCCTCTGGTTCAGGCCCCGCCCTGTGGTTCAGGCCGCCACTTCTGTGGCTAGGCCCCGCCTCTGTGGTTCAGAGCCCCGCCCTGTGGTTCAGGCCCTGCCTCTGGTTCAGGCCCGCCCTGTGGTTTGGCCCCGCCCTCTGGTTCGAGCCCGCCCTGGTTTGAGCCCGCCCTCTGGTTTAGGCCCCGCCCTCTGGTTCAGGCCCCGCCCTCTGGTTCAGGCCCCGCCCTCTGGTTCAGGCCCCGCCCTGTGGTTCAGGCCCCGCCCTGTGGTTCAGGCCCCGCCCTGTGGTTCAGGCCCCGCCCTCTGGTTCAGGCCCCGCCCTGTGGTTCAGGCCCCGCCCTGTGCTGCTGCAGAGTTTGTTCTTGTTCTTGCACCTGGAGCTGCAGACGTGTCATTCTTCATCAGAAGTTCTGCTGCTTAAGCCCCGCCCCCATGAACTCAAACTGTTGCTATGGAGATTATTATCAGTACAACGATCACAGTTGTTGACAGTTATATGTTAATCAAAGTAGATGAAATGTTATTTTTCATAATCATTTCACAATAAATTAATACTTACACTGCAGACACATCCTGTTGTGTCTCGTTTGAGAGTTTGACCTAAATATGCAAATCATGTTCCAGAGTTCTGTTCACAAACTCCTGTGTAACTGTTAAAGCATCAGAACAGAAGCAGTGGGCTGGTTCTGGAGGTAAAGCCTTAATGTCACAGTGTTATTCTGTCTCCTCTTTGTGGACGTGTCGTCGTCCTTCTCTCATTTGCAGGAGGAGGAGTGTCTCTGCTGCTCCATCACTCGCTCTGTCACTTTTATGATGTTTACGTTCCATATTTGACTCAGTAACGAGGCTCAGGAGAAGGTCAGAGGTCGCACAGTCACAACAAACAAATGACGCAAATGACGATCCACTCATCGTGACTCGAGGATCATCAACGTCCTGCCCGTTGTGTTTTGACGTCTTGATGTTTCTCTGGACTAAACAGACTCGACGGTGTTTACAGTGGAGTCATGATTACCCACAGTGCACTGGGGGTTCAGACACAGAGCAGGGACAGGTCTTTGAACAGAGCACGACGGTAAAGCTCAGACTTCAGTTCTGATTATGAATAAGTCGGTGTCGATTGTTTCCGTCTGTTTTTGTCTCACTGTGAGACTTTAAAGTAAAAGTCGTCACATTGTGATGTTCAGTCGTGCGACCACAGTTTGTCTCATTGTGATCTCAGCTGAACCCATCGAACTATAATAAAACCTGGAAGATGAATCCAAAATGGCCGCCCTGTTCCTCCCTATGGCCTGAGCTCATTGGGGCATGACCCCAAAAAAGTTTCTTACTACCACATTTACTTCCTGATACAGAGGCGGCCATCTTTGTTTTACTTCCTGATACGGAGGCTGCCATCTTTGTTTTACTTCCTGATACGGAGGCGGCCATCTTTGTTTTACTTCTTGATACGGAGGCGGCCATCTTTGTTTTACTTCCTGATACGAGGCCATCTTTGCTTTACTTCCTGATGCCATCTTTGTTTTACTTCCTGATACGGAGGCGGCCATCTTTGTTTTACTTCCTGATACGGAGGCGGCCATCTTTGTTTTACTTCCTGATACGGAGGCGGCCATCTTTGCTTTAGGGCACCACGTGACCACAATCCCCCACTTCATATAAAAACGGTAATTTGTGTGATTTTATAAACGGTAGAAAAGAACATTTCCTTCTATTTTATTTAAATACTGATAATAATTCAGTCCTGTCTGTGATTATAATGTGACATTTTAGAAAAAGGCTGCAGTACCTCACACGACCACTAATCAATCTGGGACAGAGGGGCGTGTCTTATCCAGTTCATTTAATACATCCATGGCTGAACGTGTTAGAGGCGAGCGCGACATGCTAGCAGTGTGTTTGTGTTTAAAAGTAACTAAATTAAAAAGAAATGGAAAGATAAAGGTCCCATTTGCAGCGGAGCTCTTCTGCTGCTGTGAGGAGTTTGTACATTTTCACAGACAATCGACGACACGAGGCTCAGAATCAGAGGAAAATTCACAAACTATAAACCTGCTTTGGCGTAAAGTTCAACATTTAACGGTGAATATAATAATAGAAAGGTCAAAAGAATAGACTGTGCTAAAACAAGATAAAATAAGGACATGCAAAATAAAATCTGTGTAGAATAAAAATTGAATACAAGATAAATACAGGACATGAGGTCAGAGCAACAGTGCAAACAGTGGAATAGGATTATTTACATTATTAAAGTGACACGAGACCAGGATTCTAAAATCTCAAACATGTTTGATGTCAGTCGTAGCTGGTCTTTTGTTGTTCGATGGTTCTAACTTTAGTCTTTCCTCGTCTGAGATCCACGAGCCACGACTCCAGATTCTTCTCACGATCAGAAATCTCACACCAGACGCACAGAATCCTGCAGTGAACACCAGCTTCAAATAAAGAGTCACTTTAAAGTTGCTAACGTTAGCTGCTAACCTTAGCTTGAACAGGCTAAAGTGCCATAGTTTTACATTTGAGGCAAAAAACTGAATAATCCAGAGTGATTTCTTCATTGACGTGAAATAAATGAACTCTTTTGGCGTTTCAGCGACGTCACAGTGGAATGAGGCACTCAGGGGCCCTCTGGTGGAGCAGCCGTGTATTACAAGAGTAGAGAGCAAGGCAAAATGTGTTTTATAACAAACACAGTAACATTATCATTGAAAATGTCAAAAAAATCAAACTAACACTTTGTTCACACATTTCTCTCTATCGGTCTCATATTTCAACCTTGATTTGGTTCAAATGTGTTAAAGTCTTCACGTTCAATAGAATCTGGACGACCGCTAAAATAATCGCAGCTTTAAATGTGAAGCTGAAACCGTGTGACGAGTGTGTGACGAGAGCAGAGCGGGACAAAGACCACACGTGTTTGACATCACACCCTGGACTCACACTTTCACTTTAAAGGGCCTCTGACAGGTTTAAAGGGCCTCTGACAGGTTTAAAGGGCCTCTGACAGGTTTAAAGGGCCTCTGACAGGTCGAACTACTCATTTCACTAAAATACAGCTTAGATAAATATATTTCAAATTGTGCTAAAAAACTTCACAAATTTTATCCCGGTTTAGCATTTTTTTAGGTTTTTTGTTTTTCTTTCTGTTTGTAAATTATGACATCACACTAGGAAATTACCACGGCAACCACACTATACAGTGGGCTAAATTCCTCCAATGTCACAGATCTTTTAAATTTTACAAATAAAAAATGCACGTGAACACCTTTTTTGTTGAATTAATGAATAAAAGGGTCAAATAAAGAAGTTTCTTTTGTGTAAATTATGCGTGACCTTTGTCTCACAGTGTGATGTCATCAGTTTGTTTACTTCCTGTAACTTTGTACGGATTTTTCAACTTTTCTCCACAAACAGCGACCTGATTGGTGGAAAACTATAATCTATATTTACAACAGGTATCAATACAGCAAATATAGTAAAAATTAGAAAATCACGAAAACCTGTCATACGCCCTTTAAATCACCTTCTAAATGAGGTTTTTCTTTCACTAAAGTTCAACCTGACACGGCACAAAATCTCACCTTCAAAGCACGTCCAGTTTGAGACTGAAGTCATTTCATTTTAACTGGATCTGAACTAACAATATATTGAACATTTAAACACTTTTTTAAACAAATAAAGTTTGAAATGTGGGACTGAAAGCTTGTAGAGAGATGAATGAAGTGTACTATTTTTCAAGAAAATCAAAAAAGGTAATTCTTTTCTGACATTTTGATTCAATAATGCCTTGTTTTTGTTATAAAAGCTCTTTTCGTGTGACTTTTAGAGTCTGTTCAGTCCAGATGAACTTTACCCTCAGAGAAATACAACCTGGAAGTGCAAAAGTACAAAGATATGAGTAGAAAAGTAGAAAAGTCAGTAGTGTAAAGTGTAAAAGTAACTGCTACAAGTCACTACTGTCTGTCCAACTGTACAATTCTGTATTTAGTCTTAGTCTATTCTATTTTATTTGATTTATTCTTAATCTTAATCTTATGCATGCCTCTTTTATATATTTTATTATATTTGATTCATTGTTTTATGTTGCACCTCACAGCGAAGCAAGTTCCTGTGTTTGTGAATTTTGACACTGACAACGGAAATAAACCGATTCTGAAACTAAAACAGTAAAATTACAAAAGTAATTGTAATTAAGTCACATTTTGAGGCCTTTGTTCTTTTCTTAAGTGGGCCACATGTTACCGTGAATACTTTTTATTTTCCACTACATTTAAAAAAATTAAAAGTAAAAAGTATGAAAAGTTTTGATATTTTTTGAGGTTTGTTTTTTGGTTTTGAATTCAAGTCCTGGCTTTGAGCAAAAGAAAATATGAATAAAAATGATAAATAAGATTCAATCGCTAGGTTTGACCCAAAACTAGCACAAATCTTTATGAAAACCTTTTACTTTTTTACTTCAAACGCAAAATTTTAAACAGTCAATACTTTTTCTTACTTTAAAGGGCCTATGACAGGTTTAAAGGGCCTATGACAGGTTGGACGACTCATTTCACTAAAATGCAGTTCAGATAAATATATTTCGAATTTTGCTAAAATACTTTACAAATTTTCTTTCGCTTTAGCAATTTTTGAGGTTTTTGTTTTACTTCCTGGTTGTAAATGATGACATCACACTAGGAAATCACCATAGCAACCACACTGCAAACTGGGCCAAATTCATCTAATGTCACAGATTTTTTTTTTAATTTACAAATAAAAATACACATGAACACCTATTTTTGGTTGAATTAATGTTTAAAGGGTCAAAAAGGTAGTCTCTTTTGTGTAAATTATGCATAATCTTTGTCTCCCCAGTGTGATGTCATCAGTTTGTTTACTTCCTGTAACTTTCTACAGATTTTTCAACTTTTCTTCACAAACTGTTACTTGATTGTTGTGAAACTATCATTTACATTTACAACAAGTATTAATGCACCAAATAAAGACAAAATTAGAAACTAGTGAAAACCTGTCATAGGCCCTTTAATGAAACTGAGTAATTCTTCCAGCTCCAACAGAATTAAACTTGATTTTCGTTTGTGAGTCTGACGTTCTTCTGGTTTACGTTCAGTTCGTTTTCGTTTTTGTGAGAACGACATGCTCTCGCCGCTCTGTGCTTTAAAACGCACGCCTCTGTTGGAGCTGGTTTTGTTTTCTTTACGTGCCGAGCCGTTTTCCGTCTCGTGGCTGTTTGTTCCGTCGGTCGCGTCGTTTCCAAAACCTCAAAGAGAATCACAAAAGACCAAATCAAATCCGTCACTCGACAAATGATTTATGTTTGTCTCCTTCGTCTCCAGAAAACTGTGTCACAACCAGAACAAACTCTGTCTTTGACAATGCACTGTCCTGGTTTAGTCCTGGTTTAGACCTGGTTTAGGCCTGGTTTAGTCCTGGTTTAGACCTGGTTTAGTCCTGGTTTAGGCCTGGTTTAGTCCTGGTTTAGACCTGCTTTAGTCCTGGTTTAGTCCTGGTTTAGACCTGGTTTAGTCCTGGTTTAGTCCTGGTTTAGTCCTGGTTTAGACCTGGTTTAGTCCTGGTTCAGTCCTGGTTTAGTCCTGGTTTAGTCCTGGTTTAGACCTGGTTTAGTCCTGGTTTAGTCCTGGTTCAGTCCTGGTTTAGTCCTGGTTTAGTCCTGGTTTAGACCTGGTTTAGTCCTGGTTTAGACCTGGTTTAGTCCTGGTTTAGTCCTGGTTTAGTCCTGGTTTAGTCCTGGTTTAGTCCTGGTTTACACTTGGTTTAGTCCTGGTTTAGACCTGGTTTAGTCCTGGTTTAGTCCTGGTTTAGTCCTGGTTTAGACCTGGTTTAGTCCTGGTTTAGACCTGGTTTAGTCCTGGTTTAGACCTGGTTTAGTCCTGGTTTAGACCTGGTTTAGACCTGGTTTAGTCTTGGCTCGACTTCGATCGTTTTCTTTGTAAAGATTTTTCCGTTGTTTCTTTCGCTGGAGTTTCACTCATGAATTATTCAGGTCCAGGTTCTTTTTAGTCCAGACTCGGTTCCTGCTGCGGCTCAGACTCAAACTGGAACCGAGAATCAGACGATCAGTGGAACCGGCTTCAATCACAGTTTCTGTTGTTCCAGTAAGAGCGGCTGTGATTGGACAGTCGTTAAACAAACTTTATACCTTCAGTGGTTCAGACCTGCTGCATCAGAAAGTCCTGGTTTGGTCCTGGTTTGGTCCTGGTTTGGTCCAGACAGAGTGCGCTCTCCCTGGTCTAACCTGTCGTTCCTCTGCAGCAGACAGAGGGCGCTCTCCCTGGTCTAACCTGTCGTTCCGTCCACAGCAGACAGAGGGCGCTCTCCCTGGTCTAACCTGTCGTTCCCTCCACAGCAGACAGAGGGCGCTCTCCCTGGTCTAACCTGTCGTTCCCTCTGTAGCAGACAGAGGGCGCTCTAACCTGTCGTTCCGTCCACAGCAGACAGAGGGCGCTCTCCCTGGTCTAACCTGTCGTTCCCTCCACAGCAGACAGAGGGCGCTCTCCCTGGTCTAACCTGTCGTTCTCCACAGCAGACAGAGAGCGCTCCCTGGTCTAACCTGTCGTTCCCTCCACAGCAGACAGAGGGAGCTCTCCCTGGTCTAACCTGTCGTTCCGTCCACAGCAGACAGAGGGCGCTCTAACCTGTCGTTCCCTCCACAGCAGACAGAGGGCGCTCTAACCTGTCGTTCCCTCCACAGCAGACAGAGGGCGCTCTCCCTGGTCTAACCTGTTATTCTCTCCACAGCAGACAGAGGGCGCTCTCCCTGGTCTAACCTGTCGTTCCTCTGCAGCAGACAGAGGGCGCTCTCCCTGGTCTAACCTGTCGTTCCTCTGCAGCAGACAGAGGGCGCTCTCCCTGGTCTAACCTGTCGTTCCTCTGCAGCAGACAGAGGGCGCTCTCCCTGGTCTAACCTGTCGTTCCTCTGCAGCAGACAGAGGGCGCTCTCCCTGGTCTAACCTGTTATTCTCTCCACAGCAGACAGAGGGCGCTCTCCCTGGTCTAACCTGTCGTTCCTCTGCAGCAGACAGAGGGCGCTCTCCCTGGTCTAACCTGTCGTTCCTCTGCAGCAGACAGAGGGCGCTCTCCCTGGTCTAACCTGTCGTTCCTCTGCAGCAGACAGAGGGCGCTCTCCCTGGTCTAACCTGTCGTTCCTCTGCAGCAGACAGAGGGCGCTCTAACCTGTCGTTCCTCCACAGCAGACAGAGGGCGCTCTAACCTGTCGTTCCTCCACAGCAGACAGAGGGCGCTCTCCCTGGTCTAACCTGTTATTCTCTCCACAGCAGACAGAGGGCGCTCTCCCTGGTCTAACCTGTCTTTCCCTCTGCAGCAGACAGAGGGCGCTCTCCCTGCTCTAACCTGTTGTTCCCTCCACAGCAGACAGAGGGCGCTCTCCCGTACCTGCTGCTTCTCTGTGGGGACCATGGCATGTCTGAGACCGGCTCTCATGGAGGTTCTTCTGAGCCTGAGGTCAACACGGCTCTGCTCCTGGTCAGCCCCGCCTTCAAGAGGAAAGGTCAGCCCTGAATTCATGACGTCGTCCTGAATTCAAACTAATTTACTTTAATTTACTTAATGGACCAAGGGTTTTAAATAGTTTCCATGTGCTTCTGACTTGTTCTAGTGCATTTCTTCAGATTTTAAACCAAATTATTTTTTACTTAACTCGTTGGTGAATTAATTTTCTTATTCTAAGGAAAATGATCTTAACCAATCCGAACTGTGTTGAATTCAGTAAAATATTCTACATCAAACAAACCGGTTTAAGATGATTTTTCTGAGGCCACTCTAATTAAGGCTAGATATGGAATAGTTGCGGCGCTTGATCTAAACGAATGTCATTGTGTTACGGACCATTTTAGAGTCGTTTGCCGTGGAAAAGACGAGCAGCAGGATGGTCTTTGTGTCCAGATTGAGTGTTTTTGGTGCAAAGTTTAGACGATGGACTGTTTGAAGAGAGAAGCTCCGGCTGATTCAGCACGAATAAAACTGTTCTGACGCAACAACGAGGAACGAAGTTTAACTCCAAATAGAATAGAATAGAAGCAACTAGAGCGACATGAGAGAATTAAGGCCAGACTCTGCAGGAAAAACTCATTTTTTACTATTTTTTTTGTTTGTTCTTTGTTCACTTTTCTCTCTCACATCTGGACTTTCAACGTGTCCAACCTGCTCCTGATGTTTGATCCACTTCATCCATAGATTTCTCTGTTGTTTTCTTCAAATGCATTTTTGTCCCAGAGACATAAAGACTTAAAGTAGCTCCTGCACCAAACAATCTGTGACAACCGACACAAGGATTTGACTAAAAGCAACAAAAAGTGACAAAACCACAACTAAAAACAACAAAAACCCAACAACAAATGACAAAAACGCAACTAAAAACCACAAAGACAGGACCAAAAGCGACAAAAATGAGACTAGAAGCATCAAAAACGCAACTGACGGTAACAAAAACGTGACTAAAACCAACAAAAACAGGACTTAAAGCGACGAAAACGCAACAAGAAACAACTAAAAACGCAACAACAAATGACAAAAACGCAACTAAAAACCACAAAGACAGGACCAAAAGCGACAAAAATGAGACTAGAAGCATCAAAAACGCAACCAAACGTGACAAAAGCGTGACTAAACCGACAAAACGACAAAAACAGGACTTAAAGTGACAAAACCACAATTAAAAACAACAAAAACCCAACAACAAATGACAAAAACACAACTAAAAACCACAAAAACAGGACCAAAAGCGACAAAAATGAGACTAGAAGCATCAAAAACGCAACCAAAACGTGACAAAAACGTGACTAAAACCGACAAAAACAGGACTTAAAGCAACGAAAACGCAACAAGAAACAACTAAAAACGCAACAACAAATGACAAAAACGCAACTAAAAACCACAAAGACAGGACCAAAAGCGACAAAAATGAGACTAGAAGCATCAAAAACGCAACCAAACGTGACAAAAACGTGACTAAAAACGACAAAAAACGACAAAAACAGGACTTAAAGTGACAAAACCACAATTAAAAACAACAAAAACCCAACAACAAATGACAAAAACACAACTAAAAACCACAAAAACAGGACCAAAAGCGACAAAAATGAGACTAGAAGCATCAAAAACGCAACCAAAACGTGACAAAAACGTGACTAAAACCGACAAAAACAGGACTTAAAGCAACGAAAACGCAACAAGAAACAACTAAAAACGCAACAACAAATGACAAAAACGCAACTAAAAACCACAAAGACAGGACCAAAAGCGACAAAAATGAGACTAGAAGCATCAAAAACGCAACCAAACGTGACAAAAACGTGACTAAAACCGACAAAAAACGACAAAAACAGGACTTAAAGCGACGAAAACGCAACAAGAAACAACAAAAAACGACTAAAACTTGACTAAAAGCGATAAAACTCTAAAAGGCATTTTCTTCAGAAGCATCTTTGTCCCAGAGAGACATAAAGATGAGTCTTAAAGCAGCTCAAACTGTACAAACTGTGACTGAACGAGACTCTGACACGACACAAGGATTTGTCACGTCTGATTCTGACATGGATTTATTACAGTTTTAAGGCAAAAAAATGAGAAGAAAGAAATCCAAATCCTCTGTACATTTTTATAACTAATAAGTGACAAAATGAACAAGAAATTTAAACCTGGTTCTGTCCATTTTTCTGATTTAAATGTCACAAATATGTGGATTTTTGTCAGTTTTTACATTGAATGCCTTATTTCTACCTGAAAACATGACACGATGAAACACCTTTAATACATTTTTTCTTACATTTATGAGAGTAAACTACAGCAGGAGTTTATATCTTTAGATTTAAGTTTTTTTCCTGTTTCATCTGCAGCGTACGGAGCCCGTCTGATGACAAGGGGGAGAAATATATTTAAATTGTGGCCACGAACTATTTCGTTCCCACCAAATATAATCCGTTCCCACGATTTAGCCAAAACGTTCACACGAATTGGCTAAATCGTTCGCACAATTTAGCCAAAACGTTCCCACGATTTAGCCAAAACGTTCCCACGATTTAGCCAAAACGTTCCCACGATTTAGCCAAAACGTTCCCACGATTTAGCCAAAACGTTCCACGATTTAGCCAAAACGTTCCACGATTTAGCCAAAACGTTCCACGATTTAGCCAAAACGTTCCCACGATTTAGCCAAAACGTTCGCACGATTTAGCCAAAACGTTCCCACGATTTAGCCAAAACGTTCCCACGATTTAGCCAAGACATTCCACGATTTAGCCAAAACGTTCCCACGATTTAGCCAAAACGTTCCACGATTTAGCCAAAACGTTCCCACGATTTAGCCAAAACGTTCCACGATTTAGCCAAAACGTTCCACGATTTAGCCAAAACGTTCCCACGATTTAGCCAAAACGTTCCCACGATTTAGCCAAAACGTTCCCACGATTTAGCCAAAACGTTCCCACGATTTAGCCAAAACGTTCCCACGATTTAGCCAAAACGTTCCCACGATTTAGCCAAAACGTTCCCACGATTTAGCCAAAACGTTCCACGATTTAGCCAAAACGTTCCCACAATTTAGCTAGAATTAAGAAATCGACCGCCAATTAGCTAATGCGCCAGGTACGTAGCAGGACGAGGTAGTAACAGTTAACTAACATGAATGGACATCATAATGGACCTCGGCAAGAACAAATGAAGGTCAAACATGTTTACTTGTTCCCTCCTCATATGTACTTACATATGTACTAGTGTCTCTGTCCATGGTACTGCTAGAAAAGTTTAGCCTAACCATCCCACAGTCTCATCACATGACACCAAGAGCTGTTGATTTGTCTTGAAATGTAATCAAATGTATATCTTAAAGAAGCACATGACACTATTACTTGAAATCAATTACACAATTACACAGCAACATATGAGGAGGGAACAAGTAAACATGTTTGACCTTCATTTGTTCTTGCCGAGGTCCATTATGATGTCCATTCATGTTAGTTAAAGGGCCTATGACAGGTTTAAAGGGCCTATGACAGATTGAAATACACATTTGACTAAAATGCAGTTAAGATAAATATATTCACATTTCTACTAAAATCTTTACAAATTTAACCCCAGTTTAGCTATATTTTAGGTTTTAAATTTTACTTCCTGGTTGTAAAGTATGACATCACGCTAGGAAATTACCATGGCAACCACACTGTACAGTGGTCAAAACTCATCTGATGTCGTACATTTAAAAAATTTTACACATAAAAATAGATGTGAACACCTTTTTATTGAATTAATGTATAAAGGGTCAAAAAAGTAGTTTATTTTGTGTAAATTTTGTATAACCTTTGTCTCCCCAGTGTGATGTCATCTATTTGTTTACTTCCTGTAAATTTCTAAAGATTTTTCAACTTTTCTCCACAAACGGCCACTTGATTGGTGTGAAACTATCATTTTAATTTATAACAAGTATTAATGCACCAAACAAAGACAAAATTAGAAAATCATGAAAACCTGTCATACGCACTTTAACTGTTACTACCTCGCCCTGCTACGTACCTGACACATTATCTAATTGGCGGTCGATTTCTTAATTCGTGGGAACGTTTTGGCTAAATCGTGGGAACGAATTATATTTGGTGGGAACGAAATAGTAATTCGTGGGCACAATTTAAAAATATTTCTCCCCCTTGTCCTCAGACGGGCTCCGTAGCAGCGTCTCACATTAAAGCATTATTTTCAAATCAGAGACGATAAACCCACCGTGTCCAGATTAACGTTTGCAGAAACAGGTGAATCCACAGGTCGATGGGTCGTTTCCTCTTCACAAACGTCCCGAGGTCAAACACAAACATGACGGCTCAACTTTCATCTGCAAACAATGCAATTACGCTCAGAGAAACCAAGCTTTTATCGTTTGCTGATTAGATTAAAACAGTCCAGCGCGGCGTGTGTTTGCAGATGTAGTTTGTTTCTTTTGGAGTAAAAACCCATCTGTTCAATTAAAAACTGCAGTCACTTTTCAGAACTGCAGTATTTTATCTTTTATAAAACTGAGGGTCGAGTCACAGATCGATTTCTGCCTTTCAGAGGACGCTCTGTTTCCTCACAATGTGATTAAAAACTCTACATTTAGCTGCAAACAGAACCAGAAAAGGAGAAGCGAGTGGTTTTAGTTTGTGTTTGTGTTTCAACGGAGACAAAACTAGTCTTTCCAGCTGAAAAAAGCGAGTCGTGAAGTTTACATTTTGGGGTTAGAACAAGAACTCGTGATGAACTTGCCACATGTTTGGAGCTCACGTGTGGAGGATCATCCTGTGAGCGTCTTTTCCAAATGTTTACCTTGGATTGGACAAAACAACAGCAAATAAAGTACAAAACTGTGAATAAAAACGCACACGTTACTCATGAATGACGTTAAATCTGGTCTCGTTCTCGTGATAAAAACAGAATCCTGAGCTGAATCTGCTGTTTTAAATGTTGTTCTGGTGACTGTTTGTGTCTTTAATGCAGCTGTCTGTTCAAACACACTTTTCTCCTGATGTTTAGCCTCTGAAGCCTCTGAGCAGATGACTTTATTTACCTCTTAAAGGCCAGAGCTGCACAATTAAACCAAATCCACACAGAAACTACATTTTAATGGATGCAATTAACAAATCACAAAGACTAATTTCTTCCACAAAAAACAAAATGTCTTGCTTTGATTTGAATAAAAACTGCTCACACTGTAGTTTGGATTTGTACAAACGTGTTCTGAAACAAGAGAGACAAAAAGAGATAAAAATGTGTTCAAAAAGCGCAAAACGCACCGACAAACAACAAACGTGACTCAATGCAATAAAACATGACTGAAAGCAACAAAAACACGGCTAAAAACGACAAAGACGTGACTCTTTCCATCAGCCTCATGTGTTTCTCACTTTGATGCAGTCGCAGCATCGTAAATATTCATGAGTTTAAAGCACTTTTCATCAGAGCGCTAAAGCTAACAAACATTAGCACGCTAAATCAGACTCATCAGACTCATGGACCAGATCTGCTTTTCTTTTCCTTCAAACAGAGGCAGAACTCGAGGTGCAAACCCTCAAAGCTTCAGCCTAAACAGAGCCTCACTGGTTCTGTTTTTCACTTTTCAAACTGTGGAAATCAGGTGCAGCCCCTTTAAATAAAGACGCTAAAGTTAGCCGCTTAGCTTCTGCAAGTGAAAGATCGATCATTTCTGACAAAAGATAAATAATCCAGTCTGGAAGTGGCTTTTAACCACAGACCGTACATCAGTGGACTATGGCAGTGGTTCTCAAACTAGGGGTTGGGACCCCAAATGGGGTCGTGAAATGATTTCCGGGGGTCCCCAGATGATGAGGAAAAATTGATAAAATAGTCTTAAAACAAGGCTTGACACCTTTCAAATGCAGTGGGAAATGTAGATTTCTATTTGTCGGTCTATTAAAGTCATTTTCTAGGTCTATATTCTCAATATAAAATCAAACATTAGATACAAGTCTAATTCATCACTTTGCGTGTCGCCTATTTTTTGTGTTTGGGGGTCGCGAATGTGAACTATTGTTATTTTTGGGGTCACAACTGAAAAACTTTAAGAACCACTGGACTATGGGAGTGTGACGTCACCCATAGCGTTTGGCTCCAGCCAAATGAAGCCCATCGCGGCTAGCAGTTATAGCGGCTAAAGTGGGGCTAGCAGTTATAGCGGCTAAAGTGGAGCTAGCAGTTACAGCGGCTAAAGTGGAGCTAGCAGTTATAGCGACTAAAGTGGAGGTAGCAGTTATAGAGGCTAAAGTGGAGCTAGCAGTTATAGCGGCTAAAGTGGAGCTAGCAGTTATAGCGGCTAAAGTGGTGCTAGCAGTTATAGCGGCTAAAGTGGAGCTAGCAGTTATAGCGGCTAAAGTGGAGCTAGCAGTTATAGCGGCTAAAGTGGAGCTAGCAGTTATAGCGGCTAAAGTGGTGCTAGCAGTTATAGAGGCTAAAGTGGAGCTAGCAGTTATAGAGGCTAAAGTGGAGCTAGCAGTTATAGAGGCTAAAGTGGAGCTAGCAGTTATAGAGGCTAAAGTGGTGCTAACAGTTATAGAGGCTAAAGTGGAGCTAGCAGTTATAGCGGCTAAAGTGGAGCCAGACTCCATATTTAAATCCGAGTGCGTATCGTGGCCACACGGACCAATCAGGAGGAGGTTGCTAACGGTCTCCGCCCCTCGGTGGGAGGAGACGGCGGCAACGTGCGGCGCTAGCTGTCAATCAAACCTGTTGCTAACACGAGCGAAAACGGAAAAGGAAGCACCTGATTGGTCAGTTATTATTGTAAGAACTTGATTTATGAACAACCAACGAGAAAAAAACACCAGGATCATGTGGAGTGAGTCAGACGGACATTTTAGATCCAGATGTGAGTTTGACAGAAACAGTTACAGAGTAAAGGCTCCAGTGTCACAGGAAGAGGGCGGAGCTCGGCCTGAAGGAGGAGGAGCCTCCAGAGCTGCTTCCTGTTTGGAAGGCGGCGGCTAGCATGCTAACGCGGTCCACTGATATGTACGGTCTATGGTTAAAACACGTTCGAATGTCACGTTCAACACAAACTACCTCCCAGTGTGTCTTTCATTTGGATTTGGAGCATCATAAAACTCTCCAGGCTTTGGACGGAGACGAATCCTCTTTTATTTGTTTATTTTGCCTCGTCTCAGTTGAATAAAGTCTTTGTTATTTAAAGAAAACACAGTTATTTTATCGTTCTTCAGTGTATTCTCTGATCACATTGTTTCTGTTTAATATTTTGTGGCCCGTGTTTGTCGGCTCCGGAGGGAAACGGGAAGAACTCGTTGCCGCGCTCAGATCTGAGCAAACGCTCTCGCAAACCTCCCCCAGACTTTTTGTTCTACAGATCTGCTAAAAACAAACCTGACCTTTGAGAAATCCAAATAAAACCTCTTCTTCTGCTCTTTTACTTTACTTCTCTCAGACTTTAGAATGATACGTTTCACTGCTTTGACCTTTATCTGGAGTAATTCTTCTGCTGTCGCTCGATTGATGGAGATGGATCGAAGAATTGAAGATATTGCACTTTTTATTTAAATTGTTTTTCTATTTTTTTTAACTTTGTTTTGTGGAATAGAATCTTTAGTAATTATTTATCATAGTTTTACATCATTCAAATGTAAAAGTTTGTGAAGAAAAACTGAAATCTAAAAGTTGAAAACGACAGAACGTGGAGCTGACCGTGGTGCTGAAGTGTTTTTTCTTGCATGAACGTTGAATGAAACACTTTCCGTGACACTTGTGTTGTGTGTGTGTGCAGAAGGCATGGAGCGCCCCCTGGAGGTGGAGCAGGTGGACCTGGCCCCGTCCCTCGCTCTGGGACTTGGACTCCCGGTGCCTCAGAACTCCGTGGGACGAGTCCTGCCCCAGATCCTGGACCAGCTGCCCCTGAGAGACCAACTCCGCCTTCTGCACCTGAACGGACACCAGCTCAGCCGCCTGCTCCGGGACAGCGTCAAAGAGTACCAGAGAGGTGAGGAAGACCGGGTTTAGACCGGGTTTAGACCAGGGTTAGACCGTCTGCTCCGGGACAGCGTCAAAGAGTACCAGAGAGGTGAGGAAGACCGGGTTTAGACCGGGTTTAGACCAGGGTTAGACCAGGGTTAGACCGGGTTTAGACCAGGGTTAGACCAGGGTTAGACCGTCTGCTCCGGGACAGCGTCAAAGAGTACCAGAGAGGTGAGGAAGACCGGGTTTAGACCAGGGTTTAGGTCTGGTTTAGACCAGGGTTAGACCGGGTTTAGACCAGGGTTTAGACCGGGTTTAGACCGGGTTTAGACCAGGTTTAGACCAGGGTTAGACCAGGGTTAGACCAGGTTTAGACCGGGTTTAGACCAGGTTTAGACCAGGTTTAGACCAGGGTTAGACCAGGGTTAGACCGGGTTTAGACCAGGTTTAGACCGGGTTTAGACCGGGTTTAGACCAGGTTTAGACCAGGGTTAGACCGGGTTTAGACCGGGTTTAGACCGGGTTTAGACCAGGGTTAGACTGGGTTTAGACCAGGGTTAGACCGGGTTTAAACCAGGGTTAGACCGGGTTTAGGCCGGGTTTAGGCTGGGTTTAGACCAGGTTTAGGTCTGGTTTAGACCAGGTTTAGGTCTGGTTTAGACCAGGTTTAGGCCGGGTTTAGACCAGGGTTAGACCAGGTTTAGACTGGGTTTAGACCAGGTTTAGGCCGGGTTTAGGCTGGGTTTAGGCCAGGTTTAGACCAGGTTTAGGTCGGGTTTAGGCTGGGCTTAGGCCAGGTTTAGACCAGGGTTAGACCAGGTTTAGACCAGGGTTAGACCAGGTTTAGACCGGGTTTAGACCAGGTTTAGGCCGGGTTTAGGCCAGGTTTAGACCAGGTTTAGGCCGGGTTTAGACCGGGTTTAGACCAGGTTTAGGCCGGGTTTAGGCTGGGCTTAGGCCAGGTTTAGGCCGGGTTTAGACCAGGTTTAGGTCGGGTTTAGGCCGGGTTTAAACTGGGTTTAGGCCGGGTTTAGGTCAGGTTTAAACTGGGTTTAGACCAGGGTTAGACCGGGTTTAGACCAGGTTTAGACCTGGTTTAGACCAGGTTTAGACCAGGTTTAGACCAGGTTTAGACCAGGTTTGGACCAGGTTTAGGCTCTGTGTTGTGTTGACCGTCAGAGCCTGTTTTAATGTCACTAAAACAGTCATTTATTGAACTCTTATTATTTCTGTTATTTCAGGTTAATGTTGTTTACAAAGTGAAAATGTATTTTTAGTTTTATTTGTATCAGTTTTAATACTTCATCATTTGTCAAGGCTTTGGGGCTTGGATCTATCCCATCATGCACCAGGAAAGCACTGTTACTGTGGTGGGAGCTGTCCATGGTGCTGGAGCTCTGGTTTTGTCCTTTTTCACTTTCACAGTTATTGTTTCTGTTTTCCTTTAAAGCACTTTTTTGCTCGTGAGTCTCCGCTGTGTCCACAAACATGTTCTGACCCGCTCTCTGTCCCAAGAACACAAACTGTGACGGGACATGATTCTGACACAAAAACAAATAAACCCCTCTTTTACACAACAGTGGACACAGAATGGTTCTGATCGTAGTAACAGTACGTTTTAATGTCATTATGTGGGTTAGACTAGAGCCAAAGATCAGGTTTAGACCGAGCTCAGACCTGGTTTAGTCCTGGTTTAGTCCTGGCTTTGTTCAGTTTAATCTGGATTTAGTTCTGGTTTAGGCTCTGTTTTTATGTTCGGTCCAATCCAGGTCCAAACCAGGTCCAAACCACGTCCAATCCAGGTCCAATCCAGGTCCAAACCAGGTCCAATCCAGGTCCAATCCAGGTCCAATCCAGGTCTGACCTCGGTCCAATCCAGGTCCAAACCAGGTCCAATCCAGGTCCAAACCAGGTCCAATCCAGGTCCAATCCAGGTCCAATCCAGGTCCAAACCAGGTCCAAACCAGGTCCAATCCAGGTCCAAACCAGGTCCAATCCAGGTCCAATCCAGGTCCAATCCAGGTCCAATCCAGGTCCAAACCAGGTCCAAACCAGGTCCAATCCAGGTCCAAACCAGGTCCAAACCAGGTCCAATCCAGGTCCAATCCAGGTCCAATCCAGGTCCAATCCAGGTCCAAACCAGGTCCAAACCAGGTCCAAACCAGGTCCAATCCAGGTCCAAACCAGGTCCAATCCAGGTCCAGGTCCAATCCAGGTCCAATCCAGGTCCAAACCAGGTCCAAACCAGGTCCAATCCAGGTCCAATCCAGGTCCAATCCAGGTCAATCCAGGTCCAATCCAGGTCCAATCAAGGTCCAAACCAGGTCCAAACCAGGTCCAATCCACGTCCAAACCAGGTCCAAACCAGGTCCAATCCAGGTCCAATCCAGGTCCAATCCAGGTCCAATCCAGGTCCAAACCAGGTCCAAACCAGGTCCAATCCAGGTCCAATCCAGGTCCAATCCAGGTCCAATCCAGGTCCAAACCAGGTCCAAACCAGGTCCAATCCAGGACTCAAACTGGTCCAAACCAGGTCCAAACCAGGTCCAATCCAGGACTCAAACAGGTCCAAACCAGGCCTTGTACTTAATAGTTTAAGGTTAGAGACATATTAATTGATAAAAGTGTATAATTTATTTCTAGTGACAGTTCTTTTTCCGTCGTGAGTTTCTTTCTGTGGATTTTGTTAAAGTTTTTCTGTAAAAACGACAAACTCCAGACGGACTTTTCCTTCAAACAGAGACAGATCTAAACACCTCCAGCTCGTCCTTGTGTCTCGTCTCGGCGCCGTTAGCCGCTAGCGCTGCAGATGCTAATACATGCTAATAACGTCTGAGCTAGCGAGCGTCTGTCAGGGTCATGTGTCAGAGCAGGGCGCCCCCTGCTGTTTGTGTCTGCGGCCTTCACTTTACCTGTCACAGCAAGGTCTGGACCAGGACTAAACCAGGACTAAACCAGGTCTGAACCAGGACTAAACCAGGTCTGAACCAGGTCTGAACCAGGTCTGAACCAGGACTAAACCAGGACTAAACTAGGACTAAACCAGGTCTGAACCAGGACCAAGCCAGGTCTGAACCAGGACTAAACCAGGTCTGAACCAGGTCTGAACCAGGTCTGAACCAGGACTAAACCAGGACTAAACTAGGACTAAACCAGGTCTGAACCAGGTCTAAACCAGGTCTAAACCAGGACTAAACCAGGACTAAACCAGAACTAAACCAGGACTAAACCTGGACTAAACCTGGACTAAACCAGGTCTGAACCAGGTCTGAACCAGGACTAAACCAGGTCTGAACCAGGACTAAACCAGGTCTGAACCAGGACTAAACCAGGTCTGAACCAGGACTAAACCAGGACTGAACCAGGACTAAACCTGGACTAAACCAGGTCTGGACCAGAACTAAACCAGGACTGAACCAGGACTAAACCTGGACTAAACCAGGTCTGAACCAGGGCTAAACCAGGATTAAACCAGGATTAAACCTGGACTAAACCTGGACTAAACCTGGACTAAACCTGGACTAAACCTGGACTAAACCTGGACTGAACCAGGACTGAACCAGGACTGAACCAGGACTAAACCAGGTCTGAACCAGGACTAAACCTGGACTAAACTAGGACTAAACCAGGACTAAACCAGGACTAAACCAGGTTTAAACCTCGACTAAACCTGGACTAAACCAGGACTAAACCAGGACTAAACCAGGACTAAACCTGGACTGAACCAGGACTGAACCAGGACTGAACCAGGACTAAACCAGGTCTGAACCAGGACTAAACCTGGACTAAACTAGGACTAAACCAGGACTAAACCAGGACTAAACCAGGTTTAAACCTCGACTAAACCTGGACTAAACCAGGACTAAACCAGGACTAACCCAGGACTAAACCAGGACTAAACCAGGACTAAACCTGGACTAAACACAGATTTCTGGTCTGAGGAGTAAATTATCACTTTATTTGCAGAAGCTGAAAGTTCGTCTTTAAATCTTTGCTTCGGCTCAAACTAAAGGTCAGATTTTCTCGTTAGTGTAAAGTTTAAATATAAAGTCACATTTAAGTCGTTCTTCAAAATGTCACAAAGTTTTAACAAGAAACAAAAGTTTAGTTGTGACTTAGACTCGGTTTAGTCCTGGTTTAGTCCAAAATCAACCAAACGCCACAAAAAACAATAAAAAAGGAACATTAGAAAAACAAACTTGCAAATGTGTAAATAGACCAAGACTTCAACTAGACTAGACCTGGACTAGACCTGGACTAGACCTGGACTAGACCCGGACTAGACCAGGACTAGACCAGGACTAGACCAGGACTAGACTGGGGCTCGAGCGAGACTAAACGAGGGCTAAAAGTTGGAACTTGAATCAGAACTTAAAATCTAAAAAGTGTAAATAGACCGGGACTAGAACAGGACTAAAACAGGACTAGAACTGGACTAAAACAGGACTAAACCAGGACTAAAACAGGACTAGAACTGGACTAAAACAGGACTAAACCAGGACTAAACCAGGACTAAACCAGGACTAAACCAGGACTAAACCAGGACTAAACCAGGACTAGAACAGGACTAGAACAGGACTAGAACAGGACTAAACCAGGACTAAACCAGGACTAAACCAGGACTAAACCAGGACTAGAACAGGACTAAACCAGGACTAAACCAGGACTAGCACAGGACTAGAACAGGACCAGAACAGGACTAGAACAGGACTAGAACTGGACTGAACCAGGACTAAACCAGGACTAGAACAGGACCAGAACAGGACTAGAACAGGACTAGAACTGGACTGAACCAGGACTAAACCAGGACTAGAACAGGACCAGAACAGGACTAGAACAGGACTAAACCAGGACTAAACCAGGACTATAACAGGACTAAACCAGGACTAGAACAGGACTAGAACTGGACTAGAACTGGACTAGAACAGGACTAGAACAGGACTAAACCAGGACTAGAACAGGACTAGAACTGGACTAGAACTGGACTGAACCAGGACTAAACCAGGACTAGAACAGGACTAGAACAGGACTAAAACAGGACTAAAACAGGACTAGAACAGGACTAGAATTGGACTAGAACAGGACTAGAGCTGGACTAAAACAGGACCAGAACAGGACTAGAACAGGACTAGAACTGGACTGAACCAGGACTAAACCAGGACTAGAACAGGACCAGAACAGGACTAGAACAGGACTAAACCAGGACTAAACCAGGACTATAACAGGACTAAACCAGGACTAGAACAGGACTAGAACTGGACTAGAACTGGACTAGAACAGGACTAGAACAGGACTAAACCAGGACTAGAACAGGACTAGAACAGGACTAGAACAGGACTAGAACTGGACTAGAACTGGACTGAACCAGGACTAAACCAGGACTAGAACAGGACTAGAACAGGACTAAAACAGGACTAAAACAGGACTAGAACAGGACTAGAATTGGACTAGAACAGGACTAGAGCTGGACTAAAACAGGACTAGAACAGGACTAAACCAGGACTCGAACTGGACTCGAACTGGACTAGAACTGGACTAGAACTGGACCAGGACTAAACCAGGACTAGAACAGGACTAGAACAGGACTAAACCAGGACTAGAACTGGACTAAACCAGGACTAAAACAGGACTAAAACAGGACTAGAACAGGACTAAACCAGGACTAAACCAGGACTAGAACTGGACTAGAACTGGACTAAACCAGGACTAAACCAGGATTAAACCAGGACTAGAACTGGACTAGAACAGGACTAGAACAGGACTAGAACAGAACTAGAACAGGACTAGAACAGGACTAGACCAGGACTAGAACTGGACTAGAACAGGACTAGAACAGGACTAAACCAGGACTAAACCAGGACTAGAACAGGACTAGAACAGAACTAGAACAGAACTAGAACTGGACTAAAACTGGACTTAAACTTGAGCTTGAATCAGGACTTAAACTTTGAAAGGATCAGTATTTAATTTGTCACGAGGGAGCTCTGTGTTTGGAGCCTCAGGTTTGTTCTGCTCTGGAATAAAACCTGAAGATGAATGTTTCTGCGGAGCTCCTCCAGCGACGGCTCTAATCTCTGAAATATTTGCACCTAAATGATGTGATTTATAAAACGCACTGAAGGAAAGTTGGTGCAGCTGTAAAACCTTATTATTATTATTCCAGTGTTAAACCGGAGTCGCTCTGCTGTAAAGCAGGGGTTCCCAGGCTTTTCTGGCCGGGCCCCAAAATAACCGAGAACGCCGGGACCCCAAGGACATGAAAAATAATGTAAAGCGTCAAAGCGTGTTAAATCAGGTTTAATGTTGGTTATTTCAATAGTTTATTGTCTTATTAGACCCAAGTTCACTAAAAGATACTATTTAATTAAAAAAAAATAGAGCAAATACTGTGTCATATTTATTCAAATTAGATCTTGAAACCATCTCGGGACCCCCGGCTCATTCCTCACGACCCCCGACCCCCACTTTGGGAACCACTGCGCTAAAGGAGCTGTCCATGGTGCTGGGACGGTTCCAATGTTAATGCAGGAGCTGTCCACAGTGCTGGGGCCGGGGAAAATGTGAAGGTGGGAGCTGTCCATGGTGTCGAGCCAGTCTGTTGGCACACAGGAGCTGTCCATGGTGCCAGACAGGACCAATGACAACGGGGGAGCTGTCCCTGGTGCTTGGGCAGATCAGCGCTGCATAGGTGCTGTCCGTGGTGCTGGTGCTGTTGTTGAATGTGAGCTGTCCTTGGTGCTGGCGGTGTTCATCGTTTGATGAGAGCTGTCCGTGGTGCTGGCGTTGTTCATTGCTGAATGTGAGCTGTCCGTGGTGCTGGGACTGTTGTGCTCTGGTTTTCTGACGTGTCTCTGACGTCAAGAAAATGATAAACCTCTCAGTGTTGTTTAACTTCTTTAATCACATGATGTGAGGAATAAGAAATGTGACGAGAGGCAAAAGGGTTTAGAAAAATGAATAAAACACAGACCATGACGCAGGAAGGAAAAGGAAAAAGGAAACAAAACACTCAGAATAATGAGAGTTTGTGTCACATTTACAGTTACTCTTACTTGAGCAATAGTTTCATCAAATACATTTTACTTTCTCTCGTACCGAAGGACTTGTTAATATTTAAATCTAAGCCTGATTTAATAAAGTTAAGCAGTTAGTTCAATTTATTCACTTTATTCATTAATCCAAAATCCCCTCTGTACATTTTTATAAAAATGAATCAAGAAATTTAACCTGGTTCTGTCCATTTTTCAGATTTAAATGTCACAAACATGTGACATTTTTACATAAAATGCCTTATTTCTACATGAAAACTTTCTTACATTTATGCGCGTAAACTACAGCAGAAGTTTAACATTTATATCTTTAGATTTAAGAGTTTTTCCCGTTCACCTGCGGCGTCTGGATTTAAACCAGGATCACAAACACTTTGTAAGAACGACACTTTGAAAAGCCAAACCTGCACAAACCTGAAGCTTCTTAAACTTTTGTCCTGGTTATAAAACGCTGACTTCACACATTTTCCCGCCTCAGATCGAGCTGAAATGATGGTTTTAAATCCCTCGTTCCTCAGAGACTCCGAGTTTAATTTCAATCTCAAACTGGCGTCAGACCGAAGCCTCATAAATTAGAGCCAGACTCTGCTGCGCCCTGAAGGAAACACAACACAGACAAATGTTTTCACTTTTTATCTATTCATTCGACTCAAAGCACGACATCGAAATAAAAAAAAGTAATCACGATGACCAAAACGATGAGTAAAAGTAGACGTTTGCGTTGACAAAGACGCTGAATGTTCATCAAATAATAAGATCTTAAAGGGCACATGGACACTCCCTCTCTCCAGATGCAGGCTGGGGCAGGTCTTTGTGGCTGGGAGCAGGTTCTTGTGGCTGGGGGCAGGTCCTTATGGCTGGGGGAGGTCCTTGTGGCTGGGGCAGGTCCTTGTGGCTGGGGGCAGGTCCTTGTGGCTGGGAGCAGGTCCTTGTGGCTGGGGCAGGTCTTTGTGGCTGGGAGTAGGTCCTTGTGGCGGGGGCAGGTCCTTGTGGCGGTGGCTGACCCTCCCTCTCTCCAGATGCAGGCTGGGGCAGGTCCTTGTGGCTGGCACAGATCCTTGTGGCTGGGGGCAGATCCTTGTGGCTGGGGGCAGGTCCTTGTGGCGGGGGCAGGTCCTTGTGGCTGGGAGCAGGTCCTTGTGGCTGGGGGCAGTTCCTTGTGGCTGGGGCAGGTCCTTGTGGCGGTGGCTGACCCTCCCTCTCTCCAGATGCAGGCTGGGAGCAGGTCCTTGTAGCTGGAGCAGGTCCTTGTGGCTGGGAGCAGGTCCTTGTGGCTGGGGCAGGTCCTTGTGGCGGTGGCTGACCCTCCCTCTCTCCAGATGCAGGCTGGGGGCAGGTCCTTGTGGCTGGCACTCCTTGTGGCTGGGGGCAGGTCCTTGTGGCTGGGAGCAGGTCCTTGTGGCTGGGGCAGGTCCTTGTGGCTGGGGCAGGTCCTTGTGGCTGGGGGCAGGTCCTTGTGGCTGGCACAGGTCCTTGTGGCGGTGGCTGACTCTCCCTCTCTCCAGATGCAGGCTGGGAGCAGTTCCGTGGCTGAGCGGTCAGGCGGGGCATGGGTCCTGGCTGAGCAGGTCCTTGTACTGAGGGCAGGTTCTTGTGCAGGTCCTGTGGAACGGGGCAGATCCTTGTGCCTGGGGGCAGGTCCTTGTGGCTGGGGCAGGTCCTTGTGGCGGTGGCTGACCCTCCCTCTGAGCCAGATGCAGCTGGGGGAAGTACGACATGTACTCCATGGTGATGGGCCTGAGGCAGGTCCTTGTGGCTGGGTGCAGGTCCGGCTGGGGCAGGTCCTTGTGGCTGTGACCGACATGGTCCTGTGGCATGGTGACTCTCCATGTGACTCCAGATGCAGGCTGGGACCAGAACATGTGGCGGAGCAGGCCAACATGTGACCAAACATGTGACCTGAACATGTGACCTGAACATGTGACCTGAACATGTGACCCAACATGTGACCAAACATGTGACCTGAACATGTGACCCAACATGTGACCTGAACATGTGACCCAACATGTGACCCGACATGTGACCCGACATGTGACCCAACATGTGACCTGAACATGTGACCCAACATGTGACCTGAACATGTGACCCGACATGTGACCCAACATGTGACCAAACATGTGACCTGAACATGTGACCCGACATGTGACCCGTCATGTGACCCGACATGTGACCCAACATGTGACCTGAACATGTGACCCAACATGTGACCTGAACATGTGACCCGACATGTGACCCAACATGTGACCTGAACATGTGACCCGACATGTGACCCGACATGTGACCCGACATGTGACCTGAACATGTGACCTGAACATGTGACCTGAACATGTGACCTGAACATGTGACCCAACATGTGACCAAACATGTGACCTGAACATGTGACCTGAACATGTGACCTGAACATGTGACCCAACATGTGACCAAACATGTGACCTGAACATGTGACCCAACATGTGACCAGAACATGTGACCCAACATGTGACCTGAACATGTGACCCGACATGTGACCCAACATGTGACCTGAACATGTGACCCAACATGTGACCAGAACATGTGACCCGACATGTGACCCAACATGTGACCTGAACATGTGACCCAACATGTGACCAAACATGTGACCTGAACATGTGACCTGAACATGTGACCTGAACATGTGACCCAACATGTGACCCGACATGTGACCTGAACATGTGACCCAACATGTGACCTGAACATGTGACCCAACATGTGACCCGACATGTGACCCGACATGTGACCCAACATGTGACCTGAACATGTGACCCAACATGTGACCTGAACATGTGACCCGACATGTGACCCAACATGTGACCTGAACATGTGACCCAACATGTGACCCGAACATGTGACCTGAACATGTGACCCAACATGTGACCCAACATGTGACCTGAACATGTGACCCAACATGTGACCTGAACATGTGACCCAACATGTGACCCGACATGTGACCCGACATGTGACCCAACATGTGACCAAACATGTGACCTGAACATGTGACGCAACATGTGACCTGAACATGTGACCCGGCATGTGACCCGACATGTGACCAAATATGTGACCTGAACATGTGACCTGAACATGTGACCCAACATGTGACCCGAACATGTGACCTGAACATGTGACCCAACATGTGACCTGAACATGTGACCCAACATGTGACCTGAACATGTGACCCAACATGTGACCCGACATGTGACCTGAACATGTGACCCAACATGTGACCTGAACATGTGACCTGAACATGTGACCCAACATGTGACCCGAACATGTGACCTGAACATGTGACCCAACATAACATGTGACCTGAACATGTGACCCAACATGTGACCTGAACATGTGACCCAACATGTGACCCGACATGTGACCTGAACATGTGACCCAACATGTGACCTGAACATGTGACCTGAACATGTGACCCAACATGTGACCTGAACATGTGACCTGAACATGTGACCCAACATGTGACCTGAACATGTGACCCAACATGTGACCCGAACATGTGACCTGAACATGTGACCCAACATGTGACCTGAACATGTGACCTGAACATGTGACCCAACATGTGACCTGAACATGTGACCCAACATGTGACCCGAACATGTGACCCGAACATGTGACCCAACATGTGACCCGAACCTGTGACCTGAACATGTGACCTGAACATGTGACCCAACATGTGACCCGACATGTGACCTGAACATGTGACCCAACATGTGACCTGAACATGTGACCTGAACATGTGACCCAACATGTGACCTGAACATGTGACCCAACATGTGACCCGAACATGTGACCCGGATGACCTGAACATGACCGGATGACCCAACATGTGACCTGAACATGTGACCTGAACATGTGACCCAACATGTGACCTGAACATGTGACCTGAACATGTGACCCAACATGTGACCTGAACATGTGACCCAACATGTGACCCGAACATGTGACCCGACATGTGACCTGAACATGTGACCCAACATGTGACCTGAACATGTGACCTGAACATGTGACCCAACATGTGACCCAACATGTGACCTGAACATGTGACCTGAACATGTGACCCAACATGTGACCCGAACATGTGACCCAACATGTGACCCAACATGTGACCCAACATGTGACCTGAACATGTGACCTGAACATGTGACCCAACATGTGACCTGAACATGTGACCCGGCATGTGACCCGACATGTGACCAAATATGTGACCTGAACATGTGACCCGACATGTGACCTGAACATGTGACCTGAACATGTGACCCAACATGTGACCCGAACATGTGACCCGACATGTGACCTGAACATGTGACCCAACATGTGACCCGAACATGTGACCCGACATGTGACCTGAACATGTGACCCAACATGTGACCTGAACATGTGACCTGAACATGTGACCTGAACATGTGACCCGACATGTGACCTGAACATGTGACCCAACATGTGACCTGAACATGTGACCCAACATGTGACCCGAACATGTGACCTGAACATGTGACCCAACATGTGACCCGAACATGTGACCTGAACATGTGACCCAACATGTGACCTGAACATGTGACCTGAACATGTGACCCAACATGTGACCTGAACATGTGACCCAACATGTGACCCGAACATGTGACCTGAACATGTGACCCAACATGTGACCTGAACATGTGACCTGAACATGTGACCTGAACATGTGACCCGAACATGTGACCTGAACATGTGACCCAACATGTGACCCGAACATGTGACCCGACATGTGACCTGAACATGTGACCCAACATGTGACCTGAACATGTGACCCAACATGTGACCCAACATGTGACCTGAACATGTGACCCAACATGTGACCCGACATGTGACCCGACATGTGACCCAACATGTGACCCAACATGTGACCTGAACATGTGACCTGAACATGTGACCCAACATGTGACCTGAACATGTGACCCAACATGTGACCCGAACATGTGACCCGAACATGTGACCCAACATGTGACCCGAACCTGTGACCTGAACATGTGACCTGAACATGTGACCCAACATGTGACCCGAACATGTGACCCGACATGTGACCCGACATGTGACCCAACATGTGACCCGAACCTGTGACCTGAACATGTGACCCAACATGTGACCTGAACATGTGACCTGAACATGTGACCTGAACATGTGACCCGACATGTGACCTGAACATGTGACCCAACATGTGACCCGAACATGTGACCCAACATGTGACCCTGGAGCTGCAGGTGAGGACCCGACTCACACAAACTCGTGTCAAAGTCAGATGTGAAAAAGAAAGTTAAAAGTCTGAATTTCTGGCCTTTAATCCCAGGTCGTCCTGAAAAATTTTCAGATTTTTGATTTTTTGAAAGATTTTCAATCTGGTTAAATAAAAAGGCTTGATAAATAAATAAATTCCACTCCATAAACATTTACTGAAACATTTGAACACAGATTCAACGTGAAATAATATGTCGAGACTTAGATTAAAGCCTTTAAATGTTTGATTTAGATTTGTCAAATAAGTCAATTATTTAAATACTTCAAATTAGAAAGTTTTACATTATGCTTAAAATATTAGAAAATAGAAACACGATAATTAGATTTCAAAAGTCTTTTTATTCGATTGATACAAATTAAACGTTTAGAGTAAAACAGAATCAAACTCTCAGACAATCGGCTCAGGCTCTGGTTTCTCGTCTGAAGCACAAACACATGATTAATAATCCGTCCTGAAGGAGCCGCATAAATAACTCCAGAGGGTTATTCTGAATCCAACGCAGCGTCAGCAGGAAGTGGACCAGAGGACGCCTCGGTCAAACACACGGATGTGTTAAATGAACTGGATAAGCCCCGCCCCTCTGTCCCAGATTGATTAGTGGTCGTGTGAGGTACTGCAGCCTTTTTCTAAAATGTCACATTATAATCACAGACAGGACTGAATTATTATCAGTATTTAAATAAAATAGAAGGAAATGTTCTTTTCTACCGTTTATAAAATCACACAAATTATTGTTTTTATATGAAGTGAGGTCACACAAACATGTGTGAGTCACGTGAACGAGCGTCGGACGATACAAACAGAAGCAGAAGACACCTGGGAGTGTGTTTTATTTCATTTCAGACGCTTCACTTTTGATCAAACATGAAGAACACAGTCACACAAGCTAACGCTAACACAAAAACCCTCAAAGCATTATGGGGGATTGTGGTCACGTGGTGCCCTAAAGCAAAGATGGCCGCCTCCGTCATGAACCAATGAGCTCAGGCCACAGGAGGAACAGACGCCATTTTGGATCATCTTCCAGTTTTAATGACAAACCACCATCAAGAACACTTTATCAACTGGACGTCTGTCTGTCTCTGTGACCTGTGTCTGTTTGACCCATAGAACTATAATAAAACCTGGAAGATGAATCCAAAATGGCCGTCCTGTTTATCCCTGTGGCCTGAGCTCATTGGCGCATGACCCCAAAAAAGTTTCTTACTTCCGCATTTACTTCCTGATGCGGAGGCGGCCATCTTTGTTTTACTTCCTGATACGGAGGCGGCCATCTTTGTTTTACTTCCTGATACGGAGGCGGCCATCTTTGTTTTACTTCCTGATGCGGAGGCGGCCATCTTTGTTTTACTTCCTGATACGGAGGCGGCCATCTTTGCTTTACTTCCTGATACGGAGGCGGCCATCTTTGTTTTACTTCCTGATACGGAGGCGGCCATCTTTGCTTTACTTCCTGATAAGGAGGCGGCCATCTTTGTTTTACTTCCTGATACGGAGGCGGCCATCTTTGTTTTACTTCCTGATACGGAGGCGGCCATCTTTGTTTTACTTCCTAATACGGAGGCTGCCATCTTTGCTTTACTTCCTGATACGGAGGCGGCCATCTTTGCTTTAGGGCGCCACGTGACCACAATCCCCCACTTCAGATAAAAACGGTCATTTCTGTGATTTTATAAACGGTAGAAAAGAACATTTCCTTCTATTTTATTTAAATACTGATAATAATTCAGTCCTGTCTGTGATTATAATGTGACATTTTAGAAAAAGGCTGGTTCCAAGAGGCTGCAGTACCTCACACGACCACTAATCAACCTGGGACACAGACAGAGGGGGCGGGGCTTATCCAGTTCTTTTAATACATCCATGGTTTGACCTGTGTCTGTCTCTGTGATTAAAGAAATACACAAGAACTCTGGAGCGTTTGCTGGTCCTGGTCCTCTCTCTCTCTCTCTCTCCCTCTCTCTGCTCCTGCTCCTGACTCTCTCTCTCTCTCTCTCTCTCTGCTCCTGCTCCTGACTCTCTCTCTCTCTCTCTCTCTCTCTCTCTCTCTCTCTCTCTCTCTGCTCCTGACACTCTCTCTCTCTCTCTCTCTCTCTCTCTCTCTCTCTCTCTCTGGTCCTGCTCCTGACTCTTTCTCTCTCTCTCTCTCTCTCTGGTCCTGCTCCTGACCCTCTCTCTCTCTCTCTCCCTCTGCTCCTCCTCCTGACCCTCTCTCTCTCCCCACAGCCGGTGCTGCTCCTGCTCCTGTCGATGCCCGAGTGCCTCAGCGGCGCCGCCCTGGTGGACGTGCCGCTCTCGTCCCTGGTCTCTCTCCCTCTGCTCCTCCTCCTGACTCCCTCTCTCTCTCTCTCTCTCTCTCCCTCTGGTCCTGACTCCCTCTCTCTCTCCACAGCCGGTGCTGCTCCTGCTCCTGTCGATGCCCGAGTGCCTCAGCGGCGCCGCCCTGGTGGACGTGCCGCTCTCGTCCCTGGTCTCTCTCTCTGGTCCTCCTCCTGACTCCCTCTCTCTCTCCCCACAGCCGGTGCTGCTCCTGCTCCTGTCGATGCCCGAGTGCCTCAGTGGCGCCGCCCTGGTGGACGTGCCGCTCTCGTCCCTGGTCTCTCTCTCTGGTCCTGCTCCTGACTCCCTCTCTCTCTCTCCACAGCCGGTCCTGCTCCTGCTCCTGTCGATGCCCGAGTGCCTCAGCGGCGCCGCCCTGGTGGACGTGCCGCTCTCGTCCCTGGTCTCTCTGCCGTTCTTCTTGCTGGTTCTGCTCCTGGGGGCGGTCCACGTCTGGCTCTGCACGTCGGCTCACGGCGCGTGTTTCCTCTGCGCTCTGCCCTGGAGCCTGGTGTTCTGTGTGATCGGCCTGATGGGGGCGCTGTGCTGCCTGACGGGGGCGCTGCTGGTGAGGAGGCTCAGCCCGGCCCCGAGGCACCTCAAGGTCAGACTTCAACACTTCTCAGTTTGTCCTCTGTCAGAAAGAACGAGTTTGGAGCAGTTGAATTAAAGGCTATACAACTATAAATTACGAAAATACAACAAAAACATCACTAAAAGTGACAAAAATGTGATTAAAGTGACAGAAACACAGCTAAAAACATAAACAGACATAGCCGCGGGAACGTAATTTTGGAAGGGGGTGCAGTTTTTTTTTGTTTTTTTTTTTTCGTGCAGTTACATACGTTTATTTAGGGCCAAATAAGGGTAATCACACAAAAATAGCGTCAGGACCCATGGAACGCTTGTAGAATGATCAAGATACACCAGAAAAAATGCACAAAGAGTTAATTATTAGACGCTTCTCCTGACTCTCTGCTACGGGACAGCGTCAGCGCCCAGCCTCACTTTAAGCACACACACAGACACGCACTAACACACACGCACAGACACGCACTAACACACACGCACGAGTAGGTGTCTGTATGAAACCATGAGCCTCGACTTCTACGTGTGAAAATGACATTCGGTGATGGTCAACAGGGCATGTGCCACAGTAAATAATATCTATGTTTAACACAGTAGGGCCCTGTACAGTTATGACAGCGACACGGTGCAACAACCAGCGGTTTACTTCACAACAGTTGAGTTTCCCCGCAACGTACGTGACTTCATCAGTTCACTCACCGCTCAGACGCTCAGATGAAACAAAGTCCCACCTCTGTGAGACGAGGAAACGTGGATTTGTGCCGCTGTCTCTCCGCGTAAAGTCCCTTTGGTTCTTATGCGTCGCGTCAGATTCAAACACGAGTTGTTGCACACGCCGCCTGTAACTCCAGCAAAGTCCACACGTTTAGGCGTCTGCGGTGTAGTTTCCACCTCTTAATCCAGCCCGGGGTTGTCATTTCCTCGTTTATTTTGTCATACTTAAGAGAATATACAAACAGTGGTAAACAACGATTTGCGCGCTCAGGTCAGTGCGCCGCGCACCATCGCAGGTTTACTTTTCCCTGACTTTAACCTGCAGGCACATAGTTGACTGCAAAAACATTTGATAAAAGTAAAAATACCATATTTATTGGAACAGAAACTGTGTTGTTTTATAATGTTACCTAGAAACAATATAGTTTTGCTCAGGGCAAAACCAGCAATGGGCCTGTTTACAAGTTCCCATTGAGTTGACCCATCCAGCAGGGGGTGCTATTGCACCTTCTGCACCCCTAGTTCCCGCGGCTATGTAAACAGAACAACAAAAACACATCTAAAAGAGACAAAACATGACAAATAGCAACAAAAACACAACAAAAACAACTAAAAATGTGAATACAATTACAAAAAGACAAGTGTAAATGACAAAAATACAACAAAAACATCACTAAAAGCGACAAAAACGTGATTAAAGTGATAAAAACACAACTAAAAACATAAACAGCACAACAAAACCACATCTAAAAGAGACAAACCGTGACAAACAGCAACAAAAACAACTAAGAGTGGAAAAAAATGTGAATACAATGACAAAAAGACAAGTATAAATGACAGAAATACAACAAAAACATCACTAAAAGTGACAAAAACATGAAAACATGACTAAAAACAAAACTAAAAGTAACAAAAACACAACTTAAATCAACTTAAAGTGTCAAAAACTCAACTAAAGCCGACAAAAAACAGACTAAAAGTGTCAAAAACACAACTAAAAATGACAAAAACACTACTATAACACAACTAAATGAGATATAGAGAGATTTGAATAAAAAGGACAAAAACAAGACTAAAAACGACATGAAGACAAAAAAACTTGACTACAAGTGACAAAAAGTCCACTCAAAGCGTCAAATTGCGACCAAAAGTGACCAAAAACGAAATGTAAAGTGGCAAAAATAACTAAGAATGACAAAAATGTGAATAAAAGTGGCAACAAAAAATGCCCAAAACACGACTTAAAATGGAAAAACAACAAAAAGTGACAAAAATTAGATTAAAACACAACTTGAAGCAACAAATACATGATTATAAGTGACAAAAACAGGATTAAACAGAACACAAACCCTCCGTCCAGTCGTTTCCTCTGAGCGTCAGACGTGTTTGTTTCCTCGACTCGTGTGAAACAAAAGAGTTCATCATCGTCATCATTTACAACAAAACCAAACTTCTCTCACATTTACAGAGTTTTGTGCTCTGTTCGTTTATTGATCGATGTGTTTCAGTCCTCTGTAATGTTTGAATCCTTTCCTCGTTCCTCCATGTTTGTTTACAGACAGACCATGTGTGTCCCTGATTGGCTGATCCACCTGTCAATCACACACGTCCAAACTCAGACCGACATCAATCTGTGTCAAAATACAGAGACATATCAGTCTGGATTGTCTCAAAACCATGAGCTGCTGTGGTTTAAAATACAGTTTAAAAATGTTAAGACGAAAAAAGAACTGTTGAGTGTTGTGTTTTGGATCATTCAGTGTGACGTCACATTCCTCACTTCTGGGTCTGAGTCTCAGTTTCATCTGGTTTTATTTTGTTTTTAACACTGTGTCACAGTCTGGGCTCAGCTTTGTTCAAATATATCAGCGACCAACACAAACAGGACAGAGACGCTTTACTGTCATTGGTTTCCGTTGGATAAGAATAAAAAAAGAAGTGAGTTTATGTTCGACATGTTTGATCTGTGGGAACGTTAAAAACACTTTGTACTCTTGAACAAAGGCCTGGACAGAGAAGTGTAGATGTTGTTGTGGAATTTAATGTGGCAAGTCCAAGGAAAAATAATAGCTTACACCAAAGCGCTGTCTCTCTCAAAAAGGTGGATTCTTTATTCTATGATGCATCAAAGAATACTTTCCCAGACAGATGTTCTGTCTCAACTACCCGGGTGACCAACGGAGCAACGACGGGGCCCACAATAAGAAACACAGCAATATATAGAGTTACAATGGGCTGGCCCAGGTTTGTCAGGCAGTCACAAGATAGAGGGGTACGTTACAATACACATTAGAGTGGTTACATGCAGTGGGGTCCAGATGATCAAATTAGAATGTCTCTGATGGTGTCTCTCTGAGTGGGGGGACTGGTTAACCATAGGGGTCCAGGTGGTTAAATAAGAATGAAAAAGGTGTTTCTCGGAGTGGAGAGGCCAAATGGGAGCTTTTGTTTAGCTGGCCTAGGAAGGAACAGAGAAACAAAGACCCCAGGTGCCCCTCTTGACACTTGTAGCTCCAGGGTTGGATGCAGACAATTCATACAGACACTGCTAGCAAATGGTCACATGTAAATACAACACATCAAATGACATTTTCCTTTTACAATGTGGTACTGTCAAATTATAGAAAAGGAAGAATTAGGCAGACGAGCGTCTTAAAGGTGCATTAAGATGTCATTAGCTACTGTTTTGTGACTAAAAACATTTAAAAAAAACAAAAAAACAGATCTAGTTCATCATAAACTGTTTGCAGTTATTGTTCACTCACTTCAGTCTAACCATCAGAGGATTCACTCGGATGAGTTTTTATTTATTGTTTTATTTGATCCTCATTAGCCGCTCATTTAAAAGCCGCTAATCTTCCTGGGGTCCTCCTTAAAAACTCTGAGTTTGTAAGTGCTTTCCACAACTTTCAGAGCAGAGTTTACCGTTTACACTCTATAATTAGACGCAGACGACACACAGCGTCTCAGAGAGCTGCTTTTACAATAAATCTGTGCTGGAACAACACGGATTCAACTTTTATTCCCTGAAAATAATGTTTACATCAGCGACAGACGCAACGGACCCGGAGGAGAGAAAACACACAGCGTCTGACGCCGTGAACGATCGTTATACTGGTGTCATAACGATCTAACAGGGCTCATCCAGCAGGGGGCACTGCGGGCTGCCCCTCCGTCCGGTGCATCTCGTTAGCTCCAGAGAAACCATCCGTCCTGAATCTGATCCACGAGCGGCGAGGAAAGCCTCCGTCTGCACATCTGAACAGCTGGAAAGGTCATTTTACCTGAGAAAGAGCTGAAGCGGCTGCATTTAAGACACTGCGGGACCTTCAGCGGTACTGCAGTAATCCTGACACCACCGCAGGAACTTTAAACAGTACTGCAGTAATCCTGACACCACCGCAGGAACTTTAAACAGTACTGCAGTAATCCTGACACCACCGCAGGAACTTTAAACAGTACTGCAGTAATCCTGATACCGCCGCAGGAACTTTAAACAGTACTGCAGTAATCCTGACACCACCGCAGTAACTTTAAACAGTACTGCAGTAATCCTGACACCACTGCAGTAACTTTATACACAGAACAGAACAGAAACTTTATACACGGAGCTGAATAAAACGCCGACTCTAAACGCTGCTGTTTTCTGCCGAACTGTCATTTTTCTGCCTGTGTTTCTGTTCAAATACAGTTTCCTCTCCGAAAACATCCCAATCGGAACCTTTAAACGCCAAGAATACCTCAAATATGGACTAAACTAGGACTGAACCAGGACTGAACCAGGTCTGAACCAGGTCTGAACCAGGACTGAACCAGGTTAAACCCAGAGTAAACCAAAGAACAAATTCAGAACCTCATAGACAAGCATTTGGAATTTTTTCAAATCTTGCTGTGGAACAATGGCTTTTTTTATTCTATTCTTTAGATTTTGTTTAGTCCTGGTTTAGGCTTTGCTTAATCCTGGTTTAGTCCTTGTTTAGTCCAGGTTCAGTCCTGGTTGACCATGTTGAGTTGGTCTTGTCTTAATTTTATGTCCTTACGTCCTGTTTTAGTCCCTAATTAGTCCTGTTTTAGTCCTGTTTTAGTCCCTAATTAGTCCTGTTTTAGTCCTGGTTTAGTCCCTGATTAGTCCTGGTTTAGTCCTGGTTTGGTCCCTGATTAGTCCTGTTTTAGACCTGGTTTAGTCCTAGTTTAGTCCTGGTTTAGTCCTGTTTTAGTCCTGGTTTAGTCCCTGATTAGTCCTGGTTTAGTCCTGGTTTGGTCCCTGATTAGTCCTGTTTTAGACCTGGTTTAGACCTGGTTTAGTCCTGGTTTGGTCCCTGATTAGTCCTGTTTTAGACCTGGTTTAGTCCTGTTTTAGTCCCTGATTAGTCCTGTTTTAGACCTGGTTTAGTCCTGGTTTAGTCCTGGTTTAGTCCCTGATTAGTCCTGGTTTAGTCCTGGTTTAGTCCCTGATTAGTCCTGGTTTAGTCTGTTAGTCTATATATTCATTATATTTCTTGTACTTCTTGTATATATTTCCTGTACTTCTTGTACTTCTTGTACTCAGTATGTTTCTTGTACTTCTTGTACTTCTTGTACTCAGTATGTTTCTTGTACTTCTTGTACTTCTTGTACTTCTTGTATTCAGTATGATTCTTGTACTTCATGTAAAGCCGGCTCGTAGCACAAACGTGATGTTCCGCTCGAGCAAAGCCGCGCTCTCCATCTGATTCTGCAAATATAATGGGCTTTTGTTAAACTAATGTTGAGCTAAAATATTCAGGCCGCGGCGCTGTGTGAACGGAATGCCAAGGAGCGGAGGCTGCGGCGCCGTCCGGAGTCTGACCCACAACCCCGGGACGGCCAACCACTCTGCCGCCGCCGCCGCAGGACGAGCGGTTTGTATTCACGGAGCGGCGGGTCATACATTAATGATGGGGTCAAGGCCGAGCTCCATTTAGAATTCAGAACAAGAGAAAAACATGTTTGTGAGTCTGGCACCCGGCGCTGGAGGGACCGCAGTAAAAGTACAAATACGGCGGAAAAACACGGACAGTACGCGCGCCCTGCGGAGAGAGACGGGAAAGAATCAGTTCTCAAACGCTGACTTGATCTTGTGGTAAAACGCCGCGTTTCCACTGACGCCAACAACAAAACAGAGCGACGAAAACCTGAGCGAGACACGATTAAATCTAACCAATATGTGACAAATCCACAGTAAAAGTGACAAAAACGTGATTACATGCAACAAAAACGAGATTAAAAGTGACAAAAAAAAGATTAAAAGTGACAAAAACATTACCTAAAGTGATAAAAACGCAGCTAAAGGCGACAAAAACTAGGCTAAAAGTGACAAATACACGACTTAAGTCGCCAAAACACAACAAGAACACAACTCAAAGAGACAAGAACGAGACAAAAAAATGAGAATGAAAGTGAAACCGAAACAAAAATTTGATGAAAAACGACAAAAATTAGATTAAACACAACAAAAACAGACTAAAAGTGACAAAAATTAGACTAAAAGTGACTAAAATTAGACTAAAAGTGACAAAAACAAGGCTAAATGTGACAAATACACAACTAAAGGCACCAAAACACAACAAGAACACAACTCAAAGACGAGACAAAAAAAATTTAATTAAATGAAACCAAAACAAAAATATGATTCAAAGTGACAAAAAATTTATCAAACACAACAAAAACAGACTAAAAGTGACACAAATTAGATTAAAATTGACAAAAACTAGGCTAAAAGTGACAAAAACACACGACTTAAGGCGCCAAAACACAAGAACACAACTCAAAGACACAAAAAAAAGACTAAAAAATGAGAATGAAAGTGAAACCAAAACAAAAATTTGATGAAAAGCGACAAACATTTGATTAAACACAACAAAAACAGACTAAAAGTGACAAAAATTAGACTAAAAGTGACAAAAACAAGGCTAAATGTGACAAAAACAAGGCTAAAAGGGACAAAAACAAGGCTAAAAGTGACAAATACACGACATAAGGCGCCAAAACACAAGAACACAGCTCAAAGACACAAAAACGAAACAAAAAAATGAGAATGAAAGTGAAACCGAAACAAAAATATGATGAAAAGCGACAAAAATTTGATTAAACACAACAAAAACAAGACTAAAAGCCACAAAAGTGAGACTAAAAGTGACAAAAACATGACTAATAGTGAGAAATACACAGCTAAAGGCGACAAAACAAGACAAAAACATTACTTAAAGTGATAAAAACACAACTAAAAGTGACAAAAACTAGGCTAAATGTGACAAATACAAAAACTTAAGGCGCCAAAACACAACAAGAACACAACTCAAAGACACAAAAACGAGACAAAAAAATGAGAATTAAAGTGAAACCAAAACAAAAATAGGATTAAAAGCGACAAAATTTAGTTTAAACACAACAAAAACAGACTAAAAGTGACAAAAAATAGACTAAAAGTGACAAAAACAAGGCTAAATGTGACAAAAACAAGGCTAAATGTGACAAAAACAAGGCTAAATGGGACAAAAACAAGGCTAATAGTGACAGACTGAAGGCGCCAAAACACAAGAACACAACTCAAAGAGACAAAAACTAGACAAAAAAAATGAGAATGAAAGTGAAACCAAAAAAAAAATATGATTCAAAGTGGCAAAAATTGGATTAAACACAACAAAAACAGACTAAAAGTGACACAAATTAGATTAAAAGTGACAAAAACAAGGCTAAAAGTGACAAAAACACACGACTGAAGGCACCAAAACATTAGAACACAACTCAAAAATGAGAATGAAAGTGAAACCAAAACAAAAATTTTAATAAACACAACACAAACACGACTAAAAGCCACAAAAACAAGACTAAAAGCTACAAAAGCGAGACTAAAAGTGACAAAAACAAGAGTGAGAGCGACGCTGTATGTGACACTATCATGACTTTTTCGTTCAGAGGTTTGATTTCACAAACACTGACACAGAACACAGGCCGTCACAGTGTTCAAAGTGAAAACAACAGTAAGATGGTGGTTGTTGCGTCAGCCCTGGCTCCGCTCACGTGTTTCTGCTGAAGCTAAAACACCAGCTATAGTTAGAGCCAAATGTAAAGGGCATGAAATATGAAACAAGCTGATGCTGCTCTGACGATTACTCCAGATGCACCGCAGAAACACAGAGAGAGAGGAACGAGGCGCAGAGCAGAAGGACCTCGAAACAGGAACACAGAGAGAGAGGAACGAGGCGCAGAGCAGAAGGACCTCGAAACAGGAACACAACAACCGTCTGTAACGTTCAAACACATCGTCGTAATCTCACTTTAACGAAGCCCTTAGGCAACGTGACCGCTGCGCTAACACAGCCGCGCGTTTGCTTTTAACACGAGCCTCTTTAGAACTGAGCAGGAGCTTTAAGTCCTGGTTTAGTCCTGGTTTAGTCCTGGTTTAGTCCCTGATTAGTCCTGGTTTAGTCCTGTTCTAGTCCTGTTCTAGTCTTGGTTTAGTCCTGTTTTAGTCCTGTTCTAGTCCTGGTTTAGTCCTGGTTTAGTCCTGTTCTAGTCTTGGTTTAGTCCTGTTCTAGTCCTGTTCTAGTCCTGGTTTAGTCCTGGTTTAGTCCTGGTTAAGTCCTGTTTTAGCCCTGTTTTATTCCCTGATTAGTCCTGGTTTAGTCCCGGTTTAGTCCCGGTTTAGACCTGGTTTAGACCTGGTTTAGTCCTGGTTTAGTCCTTGTTTAGTCCTGGTTAAGTCCTGTTTTAGCCCTGTTTTATTCCCTGATTAGTCCTGGTTTAAGTCCTGGTTTAGTTCTGTTTTAGTCCTGCTTTCATCCTGTTTTAGTCTCTGATTAGTCCTGGTTTAGTCCTGGTTTAGTCCTGGTTTAGTCCTGGTTCAGTCCTGGTTTAGTCCTGGTTCAGTCCTGGTTTAGTCCTGGTTCAGTCCTGGTTTAGTCCTGGTTTAGTCCTGGTTTAGTCCTGGTTTAGCCCTGGTTTAGACCTGGTTTAGTCCTGGTTTAGTCCTGGTTTAGTCCTGGTTTAGCCCTGGTTTAGCCCTGGTTTAGTCCTGTTCTAGTCCTGGTTTAGTCCTGTTCTAGTCCTGGTTTAGTCCTGTTCTAGTCCTGGTTTAGTCCTGGTTTAGTCCTGGTTTAGTCCTGTTCTAGTCCTGGTTTAGTCCTGGTTTAGTCCTGTTCTAGTCCTGTTCTAGTCCTGTTCTAGTCCTCTTTTAGTCCTCTTTTAGTCCTGGTTTAGTTCTGCTTAAATGAACTCAGACGTCCGGAGTTTCACTCGCGACACAACAATCCGGGGACAATTTAAACGTGGTGCTTTGTGAGGCGATTTATGAAACACGTGTGAATGAAGTCGTGCTGCGTTTGACGAGGAACGACGTCAGGAACGATTTAAACGAGAGAAAAGCTCCGTTTACGGGAACCGACGGGCGGGTCGTTTACCGAGCGCTCGGTCGTCACGGCGATTAACTGGACGGTGAATAGTTTGATCATTAAAACACACGACTCAGATTCAACAGAAAACACAACATCGAGGCTAAAATGAATTAATTCGATTTGTGGCGTAAAATACTGACTTTTTAAAGGTCCCATATCATCCAAAATGGACTCTTCAGAGGTTCTAACCTTCCTCCAGGGCTCTCTGGGCCTCGTATGTTGTGCCCAAAGTGTTTTTTTGATTGATTCCCTCATGTTTTCACTAGAGAACTGTCTTTTCCGTCCCCCTCGGCTGAGCAGCAGACGGGGGCTCCTCACTAAGATGACGCGGTGTTTAAGCCACGCCTCCAGGAAGAATAAAAACAGCTAATGCTAATGCTACACAGTAATTACACGATGGATACGACAGATAGAAGAGTTAGCTTGTTATTTACCAAACGGCACGTCCGTGGTTGAGGCCCTGGAGCACGTCAAACTCCAGGTCAGATCCAGGACGTAGGACTCAGCACGACGCACCGTCAGGACCAGAAAATGTTTATTCAGTGTTTGTGTATCGCTGTTTACCGGAGCACACGGCGCATGCACCATCTCCACTACAGGGGAGGCACGGGTTGGGAGGGGGAGGCAGCCTGCTCTCTGTTCGGGGGGGTCAGATCTCAGAGTGAGGAGGGGGGCCAGTCCAAGAAATGGGTGTTTTTTGTAAACTGTTATGTTATGGATATTACACAAAGCCCTGAGGACAGACTGTGTGAAGGGGAAAGAGCAGGATATGGACCTTTAACCATCGTGACTGGTATCGATCAAGTTTAAAAACTGGGATTTAATAATTTAATCTAATCCGCCGCTGCTTTGATCACAGACTAACGAGCAGACGGCCCGGGACGTTCGAGGAGTGTCCGCTCACACGGCGCTCGTGCGGTTTCTACATTTCGGTGATGAATTGTCAGCTTTCTTTTTGCTTCATGTCGAGTTTTAAAGCCGCTCCATCGACTTTCCTTCAGTGTCGCTCAGAAATATCGATCTCTGTAAAAACATCTGCTGATCCTCAGGAAGAGACTCACAGACGCCTCAAAAACACCCCCAACAAGTCCAGGGTTAGTCCAGGGTTAGTCCAGGGTTAGTCCAGGGTTAGTCCTGGGTTAGTCCAGGGTTAGTCCTGGTTTAGTCCTGGTTTAGTCCTGGTTTAGTCCTGGGTTAGTCCAGGGTTAGTCCAGGGTTAGTCCTGGGTTAGTCCAGGGTTAGTCCAGGGTTAGTCCTGGTTTAGTCCTGGGTTAGTCCAGGGTTAGTCCAGGGTTAGTCCAGGGTTAGTCCAGGGTTAGTCCAGGGTTAGTCCTGGGTTAGTCCAGGGTTAGTCCAGGGTTAGTCCAGGGTTAGTCCTGGGTTAGTCCAGGGTTAGTCCAGGGTTAGTCCTGGTTTAGTCCTGGTTTAGTCCTGGGTTAGTCCTGGGTTAGTCCTGGTTTAGTCCTGTTTTAGTCCTGGTTTAGTCCTGTTCTAGTCCTGTTTTAGTCCTGGTTTAGTCCTGGTTTAGTCCTGGTTTAGTCCTGGTTTAGTCCTGGTTTAGTCCTGGTTTAGTCCTGTTCTAGTCCTGTTTTAGTCCTGGTTTAGTCCTGTTCTAGTCCTGTTTTAGTCCTGGTTTAGTCCTGTTCTAGTCCTGGTTTAGACCTGGTTTAGTCCTGTTCTAGTCCTGTTTTAGTCCTGGTTTAGTCCTGGTTTAGTCCTGTTCTAGTCCTGGTTTAGTCCTGTTCTAGTCCTGGTTTAGTCCTGGTTTAGTCCTGGGTTAGTCCTGGGTTAGTCCTGGTCCTGGTCCGGTCCTGGTCCAGTCCTGGTCCGGTCCTGATCCAGTCCTGGTCCGGTCCTGGTCCGGTCCTGGTTTAAACCCCTGGTCTGGTCCAGTCCTGGTTTAAACCCCTGGTCTGGTCCAGTCCTGGTCTTTGGCTGGTTTTCAGGTCTTAATTTTCTAAAGTGCTTCATAAATTGGCTTGAGTTTCCATTAAAGGAGCGTCACGTTTGTGTCGTTTGTCCCTCGAGTCGCAGTTACTCAGCAAAAACACACAAAAAACACACACAACTGACCAAAAAACACACACAACACACACATCTGACAAAAAACACACACATCTGACCAAAAAACACACATCTGACCAAAAACACACACATCTGACCAAAAACACACACATCTGACCAAAAAACACACACATCTGACCAAAAAACACACAACAGACCAAAAAAAAAACACATCACACCAAAAACACACACATCTGACCAAAAACACACACATCTGCCTAAAAACACACACATCTGACCAAAAACACACACATCTGACCAAAAACACACACATCTGACCAAAAAACACACACATCTGACCAAAAACACACACATCTGACCAAAAACACACACATCTGACAAAAAACACACACATCTGACCAAAAACACACACATCTGACCAAAAACACACACATCTGACCAAAAACACACACATCTGACCAAAACACACACATCTGACCAAAAAAACACACATCTGACCAAAAACACACACATCTGACCAAAAAACACACACAACACACACATCTGACCAAAAAACACACACATCTGACCAAAAACACACACATCTGACCAAAAACACACACATGTGACCAAAAACACACACATCTGACCAAAAACACACACATCTAACCAAAAAAAACACACAACACACACATCTGACCAAAAACACACACATCTAACCAAAAAACACACACAACACACACATCTGACCAAAAAACACACACATCTGATAAAAAACACACACATCTGACCAAAAACACACACATCTGACCAAAAACACACACATCTGACCAAAAAACACACACATCTGACCAAAAACACACACATCTGATAAAAAACACACACATCTGACCAAAAACACACACATGTGACCAAAAACACACACATCTGACCAAAAACACACACATCTGATAAAAAACACACACATCTGACCAAAAACACACACATCTGATAAAAAACACACACATCTGACCAAAAACACACACATGTGACCAAAAAACACACACATCTGACCAAAAACACACACATCTGATAAAAAACACACATCTGATAAAAAACACACACATCTGATAAAAAACACACACATCTGACCAAAAACACACACATCTGACCAAAAACACACACATCTGACCAAAAAACACACATGTGACCAAAAACACACACATCTGACCAAAAAACACACACATCTGACCAAAAAACACACACATCTGACCAAAAACACACACATCTGATAAAAAACACACACATCTGACCAAAAACACACACATCTGATAAAAAACACACATATGACAAAAAACACACACATCTGATAAAAAACACACATCTGATAAAAAACACACACATCTGATAAAAAACACACACATCTGATAAAAAACACACACATCTGACCAAAAAACACACACATCTGATAAAAAACACACACATCTGATTAAAAAACACACACATCTGACCAAAAAACACACACATCTGATTAAAAACACACACATCTGATTAAAAAACACACACATCTGACCAAAAACACACACATCTGATCAAAAACACACACATCTGACCAAAAAACACACACATCTGACCAAAAACACACACATCTGACCAAAAAACACACACATGTGACCAAAAAACACACACATCTGACCAAAAAACACACACATCTGACCAAAAAACACACACATCTGACCAAAAAACACACACATCTGACAAAAAACACACACATCTGACCAAAAACACACACATCTGACCAAAAACACACACATCTGACCAAAAAACACACACATCTGACCAAAAACACACACATCTGACCAAAAACACACACATCTGACCAAAAACACACACATCTGACAAAAAAACACACATCTGACCAAAACACACATCTGACCAAAAACACACACATCTGACCAAAAAACACACACATCTGACCAAAAAACACACACATCTGACCAAAAAACACACACATCTGACCAAAAACACACACATCTGACAAAAAACACACACATCTGACCAAAAAACACACACATCTGACCAAAAACACACACATCTGACAAAAAACACACACATCTGACCAAAAAACACACACATCTGACCAAAAACACACACATCTGACCAAAAACACACACATCTGACAAAAACACACACATCTGACCAAAAACACACACATCTGACCAAAACACACAAATATGACAAAAAACACACACATCTGATCAAAACACACACATCTGATAAAAAACACACACATCTGATTAAAAACACACACATCTGATTAAAAACACACACATCTGACCAAAAACACACACATCTGATTAAAAACACACACATCTGATCAAAAAACACACGCATCTGACCAAAAAACACACACAACTGACCAAAAAACACACACATCTGACCAAAAAACACACACAACTGACAAAAAACACACACATCTGACCAAAAACACAAAAAACACACACATCTGACCAAAAACACACACATCTAACCAAAAAACACACACAACACACATCTGACCAAAAAACACACACATCTGATAAAAAACACACATCTGACCAAAAACACACACATCTGACCAAAAACACACACATCTGACCAAAAACACACACATCTGACCAAAAACACACACATCTGACCAAACACACACATCTGATAAAAACACACACATCTGACCAAAAACACACACATGTGACCAAAAACACACACATCTGACCAAAAACACACACATCTGATAAAAAACACACACATCTGACCAAAAACACACACATCTGATAAAAAACACACACATCTGACCAAAAACACACACATCTGACCAAAAAACACACACATGTGACCAAAAAACACACACATCTGACCAAAAAACACACACATGTGACCAAAAAACACACACATCTGACCAAAACACACACATCTGATAAAAAAAACACTCATCTGAACAAAAACACACACATCTGATAAAAAACACACACATCTGACCAAAAACACACACATCTGACCAAAAACACACACATCTGATAAAAAACACACACATATGACAAAAAACACACACATCTGATAAAAAACACACACATCTGATAAAAAACACACACATCTGACCAAAAAACACACACATCTGATAAAAAACACACACATCTGACAAAAAACACACACATCTGACCAAAAAACACACACATCTGATAAAAAACACACACATCTGATTAAAAAAACACACATCTGACCAAAAAACACACATCTGATCAAAAACACACACATCTGACCAAAAACACACACATCTGACCAAAAACACACACATCTGACCAAAAACACACACATGTGACCAAAAACACACACATCTGACCAAAAACACACACATCTGACCAAAAACACACACATCTGACCAAAAACACACACAACTGATAAAAAACACACACATCTGACCAAAAACACACACATCTGACCAAAAACACACACATCTGACAAAAAACACACACATCTGACAAAAAACACACACATCTGACCAAAAACACACACATCTGACAAAAAACACACACATCTGACCAAAAAACACACGCATCTGACCAAAAAACACACACAACTGACCAAAAAACACACACATCTGACCAAAAAACACACACAACTGACAAAAAACACACACATCTGACCAAAAACACACAAAAAACACACACATCTGACCAAAAACACACACATCTAACCAAAAAACACACACAACACACACATCTGACCAAAAAACACACACATCTGATAAAAAACACACACATCTGACCAAAAACACACACATCTGACCAAAAACACACACATCTGACCAAAAAACACACACATCTGACCAAAAACACACACATCTGATAAAAAACACACACATCTGACCAAAAACACACACATGTGACCAAAAACACACACATCTGACCAAAAACACACACATCTGATAAAAAACACACACATCTGACCAAAAACACACACATCTGATAAAAAACACACACATCAGACAAAAAACACACATCTGACCAAAAACACACACATGTGACCAAAAACACACACATCTGACCAAAAACACACACATCTGACCAAAAAACACACACATCTGACCAAAAAACACACACATCTGATAAAAAACACACATCTGACCAAAAACACACACATCTGATAAAAAACACACATCTGACCAAAAACACACACATCTGACCAAAACACACACATCTGATAAAAACACACACATATGACAAAACACACCCACATCTGATAAAAAACACACACATCTGATAAAAAACACACACATCTGACCAAAAAACACACACATCTGATAAAAAACACACACATCTGATTAAAAAACACACACATCTGACCAAAAAACACACATCTGATTAAAAACACACAAATCTGATTAAAAAACACACACATCTGACCAAAAACACACACATCTGACCAAAAAACACACATCTGACCAAAAACACACACATCTGACCAAAAAACACACACATCTGACCAAAAAACACACACATCTGACCAAAAACACACACATCTGACCAAAAAACACACACATCTGACCAAAAAACACACACATCTGACCAAAAACACACACATCTGACCAAAAAACACACACATCAGACCAAAATACACACATCTGACCAAAACACACACATCTGACAAAAAACACACATCTGACCAAAAACACACACATCTGACCAAAAACACACATCTGACCAAAACACACCCGCATCTGACCAAAAAACACACACATCTGACAAAAAACACACACATCTGACCAAAAACACACACATCTGACAAAAACACACACATCTGACCAAAAACACACACATCTGACCAAAAAACACACACATCTGACAAAATACACACACATATGACCAAAAAACACCCACAACTGACCAAAAACACACAAAAAACACACACATCTGACCAAAAAAACACACATCTGACCAAAAACACACACATCTGACAAAAAACACACACATCTGACAAAAAACACACACATCTGACCAAAAAACACACACATCTGACCAAAAACACACACATCTGACCAAAAAACACACACATCTGATCAAAACACACACATCTGATAAAAAACACACACATCTGATTAAAAACACACACATCTGATTAAAAACACACACATCTGACCAAAAACACACACATCTGATTAAAAACACACACATCTGATTAAAAACACACACATCTGATAAAAAACACACACATCTGACCAAAAACACACACATCTGACAAAAACACACACATCTGACAAAAACACACACATCTGACCAAAAACACACACATCTTATAAAAAACACACACATCTGATTAAAAACACACACATCTGATTAAAAACACACACATCTGACCAAAAACACACACATCTGATTAAAAACACACACATCTGACCAAAAACACACACATCTGATTAAAAACACACACATCTGATTAAAAACACACACATCTGATTAAAAACACACACATCTGATTAAAAACACACACATCTGACCAAAAACACACACATCTGATTAAAAACACACACATCTGATTAAAAACACACACATCTGATTAAAAACACACACATCTGACCAAAAACACACACATCTGACCAAAAAACACACACATCTGACAAAAAACACACACATCTGACCAAAAAACACACACATCTGACCAAAAACACACAAAAAACACACACATCTGACCAAAAAACACACGCATCTGACCAAAAAACACACACATCTGACAAAAAACACACACATCTGACCAAAAACACACAAAAAACACACACATCTCACAAAAAACACACACATCTGACCAAAAACACACAAAAAACACACACATCTGACCAAAAACACACACATCTGACCAAAAACACACACATCTGACCAAAAACACACAAAAAACACACACATCTGATTAAAAACACACACATCTGATTAAAAACACACACATCTGACCAAAAACACACACATCTGATTAAAAACACACACATCTGATTAAAAACACACACATCTGACAAAAAACACACATCTGATTAAAAACACACACATCTGATTAAAAACACACACATCTGACCAAAAACACACACATCTGATTAAAAACACACACATCTGATTAAAAACACACACATCTGATTAAAAACACACACATCTGACCAAAAACACACACATCTGATTAAAAACACACACATCTGACCAAAAACACACACATCTGATTAAAAACACACACATCTGATTAAAAACACACACATCTGACCAAAAACACACAAAAAACACACACATCTGACCAAAAAACACACGCATCTGACCAAAAAACACACACAACTGACCAAAAACACACACATCTGACCAAAAAACACACACAACTGACAAAAAACACACATCTGACCAAAAACACACAAAAAACACACACATCTGACCAATAACACACAAATCTAACCAAAAAACTCACACAACACACAAATCTGTCCAAAAAACACACACATCTGATAAAAAACACACACATCTGACCAAACACACACATCTGACCAAACACACACATCTGACCAAAAACACACACATCTGACCAAAACACACACATCTGATTAAAAACACACACATCTGACCAAAAAACACACACATCTGACCAAAAAACACACACATCTGACCAAAAAACACACACATCTGACCAAAAAACACACACAACTGACCAAAAAACACACACAACACACACATCTGACCAAAAAACACACATGTGACCAAAAACACACACATGTGACCAAAAACACACACATGTGACCAAAAAACACACACATCTGACCAAAACACACATCTGACCAAAAACACACATCTGACCAAAACACACACATCTGATAAAAACACACACATCTGACCAAAAAACACACACATCTGATAAAAAACACACACATCTGACCAAAAACACACACATCTGGACCAAAAACACACACATCTGATAAAAACACACACATATGACAAAACACACACATCTGATCAAAAACACACACATCTGACCAAAACACACACATCTGACCAAAAACACACACATCTGACCAAAAACACACACATCTGACAAAAACACACACATCTGACCTAACACACACATCTGACCAAAAACACACACATCTGACCAAAAACACACACATCTGACCAAAACACACACATCTGACCAAAACACACACATCTGACCAAAACACACACATCTGACCAAAAACACACACATCTGACCAAAAACACACATCTGACCAAAAACACACACATCTGACCAAAAACACACACATCTGATAAAAACACACACATCTGACAAAACACACACATCTGACCTAAAACACACACATCTGACCAAAAAACACACACATCTGATCAAACACACACATCTGACCAAAAACACACATCTGACCAAAAACACACACATCTGAAAAAAAACACACACATCTGATCAAAACACACATCTGATCAAAAACACACACATCTGACCAAAAACACACACATCAGACCAAAACACACACATCTGACCAAAAACACACATCTGACCAAAACACACACAACTGACCAAAAACACACACATCTGATCAAAACACACACATCTGATCAAAAACACACACATCTGATCAAAAACACACACATCTGATAAAAAACACACACATCTGACCAAAAACCACCACAAAGGAAAAAAAACACACACATCTGACCAAAAACACACACATATGACCAAAAACACACACATAGGATAAAAAACACACACATCTGATCAAAACACACACATCTGATCAAACACACACATCTGACCAAAAACACACATCTGACCAAAAACACACACATCTGACCAAAAACACACACATCTGACCAAAAACACACACATCTGACCAAAAAACACACACATCTGACCAAAAACACACACATCTGACCAAAAACACACACATCTGACCAAAAACACACACATCTGACCAAAAAACACACACATCTGACCAAAAAACACACACATCTGATAAAAAACACACACATCTGACAAAAAACACACACATCTGACCTAAAACACACACAACTGACCAAAAACACACACATCTGATCAAAAACACACACATCTGACCAAAAACACACACATCTGACCAAAAACACACACATCTGACCAAAAAACACACACATCTGATCAAAAACACACACATCTGATCAAAAACACACACATCTGACCAAAAACACACACATCTGACCAAAAACACACACATCTGTCCAAAAAAACACACATCTGACCAAAAACACACACATCTGACCAAAAAACACACACATCTGACCAAAAACACACACATCTGATAAAAACACACACATCTGACCAAAAACACACACATCTGACCAAAAAACACACACATCTGACCAAAAACACACACATCTGAACAAAAACACACACATCTGACCAAAAACACACACATCTGACCAAAAACACACACATCTGACCAAAAACACACACATCTGACCAAAAACACACACATCTGACCAAAAACACACAAATTCCCAAAAACACACACATCTGACCAAAAAACACACACATCTGATAAAAAACACACACATCTGACAAAAAACACACACATCTGACCTAAAACACACACATCTGACCAAAAAACACACACATCTGATCAAAAACACACACATCTGACCAAAAACACACACATCTGACCAAAAACACACACATCTGACCAAAAAACACACACATCTGATCAAAAACACACACATCTGATCAAAAACACACACATCTGACCAAAAAACACACACATCTGACCAAAAACACACACATCTGATCAAAAACACACACATCTGACCAAAAACACACACATCTGATCAAAAACACACACATCTGATCAAAAACACACACATCTGATAAAAAACACACACATCTGACAAAAAACACACACATCTGACCTAAAACACACACATCTGACCAAAAACACACACAACACACACATCTGACCAAAAACACACACATCTGACCAAAAACACACACATCTGATCAAAAACACACACATCTGATCAAAAACACACACAACTGACCAAAAAACACACACATCTGACCAAAAAAAAATTACTTCTGATCAAAAACACACTTTTCTGATCAAAAACCCATTTTCTGATCAAACTCACTTTCAAACTGTGGCCCAAACACACTCCAGCAGACGATGAAGTTAAAGCTCCACAGAATCTTAAAAAGTTTTTAAAAGTTTTTGTTCTGATTTAATCGAATCAGTTGTGGATTCATTAAAGTGTCACTTTCATCTTTAATTGTCTCACATTTTCTTGGTGCGGCTTTTATTCAGATTAATGTTTTTGTTTTGGTTCAGTATTTGATGTTTCATGATTAAATTTATGGACGAGCAGTGACCCCATGTTCAAGATTAGACTTTAAAATACGACATTAAACTCTTAAAATATTGAAGATCGATGTAAAATGTGACTTTATTGTGTTAATATTACAGTCGTATATTTAGAATCAAACACTTCATTTATTATATTTTTCTTTTTAGTGTAAATTATTTCTCTAAAGCAAAAAGTACAAAGGCAGCTAACTTTGTTTGACTTAAACAACATTTTTACAAAGACTTTAAAAGTCTTAAAAGTCTGTCCTGCTCAAACTAAACCGTTTCCTTAAATACTTTAGATTTAATGATTGTTGTTTCAGAGATAAAAAACTGCACTAAAACATTCTGTCAGAACAAAATGAGTCGAGTAAAAGTAGAAAAGTATTTGAAAGTATTTGGAGGATTAGCTGCTGAAGTGGAGCTCTGGAGGAAAGTGAAAGTGAAAGTGAAGGACAGACGTGAAAGGATTCTGGGGTTTTCTGACTCTCTGTGGTGTAGACTTCACGTCTGCTCTGGAGCTCACTCTGTCATGTTTGTTCACACGTCAGTGGAAGGTTTTGTGTTTAAAGGTCCCACACTCTGCTCTTTCCCTTCACACAGTCTGTCCTCAGGGCTTTGTGTAATATCCATAACATAACAGTTTACAAAAAACACCCATTTCTTGGACCCCCTCCTCACTCTGAGATCTGACCCCCCCGAACAGAGAGCAGGCTGCCTCCCCCGCCCAACCCGTGCCTCCCCTGTAGTGGAGATGGTGCATGCGCCGTGTGCTCCGGTAAACAGCGATACACAAACACTGAATAAACATTTTCTGGTCCTGACGGTGCGTCGTGCTGAGTCCTACGTCCTGGATCTGACCTGGAGTTTGACGTGCTCCAGGGCCTCAACCACGGACGTGCCGTTTGGTAAATAACAAGCTAACTCTTCGATCTGTCGTATCCATCGTGTAATTACTGTGTAGCATTAGCATTAGCTGTTTTTATTCTTCCTGGAGGCGTGGCTTAAACACCGCGTCATCTTAGTGAGGAGCCCCCGTCTGCTGCTCAGAGGGGGACGGAAAAGACAGTTCTCTAGTGAAAACATGAGGGAATCAATCAAAAAACCACTTTGGGCACAACATACGAGGCCCAGAGAGCCCTGGAGGAAGGTTAGAACCTCTGAAGAGTCCATTTTGCAGGATATGGGACCTTTAACCTCCAGGAACCAGAGCTCGACATCCAGTTTTCACTCGACGTAAACAACATCTGTGTCTGTGGCGTCCACAAACCACGACCGACCAGGGTTTATTTAAATGAATGTGACAGAATGTTCCGTTGAGTACCCGCTGCAGATGTTTTAACTCTTTATGTTCAGCCGTTGTCTTCTCTAAAGTCTGTCCCTGTCCTCCAGTCGTCCTCGTCCTCCGGCGTCTGGACGTTCTCGGAGCTCGACCTCCTGCTGCTCTGTGGGACTCTAGGCCACGCCCTCCTGCTCGGCTCCTCCTCCTTCGTGGAGGAGGAGCACCAGATCTGGTACTTCCTGCTGAACACGCTGTGCCTCGCTCTGTTCCACGACGTGTGTCGCCGATACTTCAGGGAGCGCCGGGACCCGCCGGAGACTCAGGTAAACCATCAGGGAGCACCAGGACCCGCTGGAGACTCAGGTAAACCACCAGGAGCGCCGGGACCCACTGGAGACTCAGGTAAACCACCAGGGAGCACCAGGACCCGCTGGAGACTCAGGTAAACCACCAGGGAGCACCAGGACCTGCTGGAGACTCAGGTAAACCACCAGGAGCGCCGGGACCCACTGGAGACTCAGGTAAACATCACACCAGGGAGCACCAGGACCCGCTGGAGACTCAGGTAAACCACCAGGGAGCACCAGGACCTGCTGGAGACTCAGGTAAACCACCAGGGAGCACCAGGACCCGCTGGAGACTCAGGTAAACCACCAGGGAGCACCAGGACCTGCTGGAGACTCAGGTAAACCACCAGGGAGCACCAGGACCTGCTGGAGACTCAGGTAAACCACCAGGGAGCACCAGGACCCACTGGAGACTCAGGTAAACATCACACCAGGGAGCACCAGGACCCGCTGGAGACTCAGGTAAACCACCAGGAGCGCCGGGACCCACTGGAGACTCAGGTAAACATCACACCAGGGAGCACCAGGACCCGCTGGAGACTCAGGTAAACCACCAGGGAGCACCAGGACCTGCTGGAGACTCAGGTAAACCACCAGGGAGCACCAGGACCCGCTGGACTCAGGTAAACCACCAGGAGCGCCGGGACCCACTGGAGACTCAGGTAAACCACCAGGAGCGCCGGGACCCACTGGAGACTCAGGTAAACATCACACCAGGGAGCACCAGGACCCGCTGGAGACTCAGGTAAACCACCAGGAGCGCCGGGACCCACTGGAGACTCAGGTAAACCACCAGGAGCGCCGGGACCCACTGGAGACTCAGGTAAACATCACACCAGGGAGCACCAGGACCCGCTGGAGACTCAGGTAAATGAACCATCAGGGAGCACCAGGACCCGCTGGAGACTCAGGTAAACATCACACCAGGGAGCACCAGGACCCGCTGGAGACTCAGGTAAACCACCAGGGAGCGCCAGGACCCGCTGGAGACTCAGGTAAACCACCAGGGAGCACCAGGACCCGCTGGAGACTCAGGTAAACCACCAGGGAGCACCAGGACCCACTGGAGACTCAGGTAAACATCACACCAGGGAGCACCAGGACCCGCTGGAGACTCAGGTAAACCACCAGGAGCGCCGGGACCCACTGGAGACTCAGGTAAACCACCAGGAGCGCCGGGACCCACTGGAGACTCAGGTAAACCACCAGGAGCGCCGGGACCCACTGGAGACTCAGGTAAACCACCAGGAGCGCCGGGACCCACTGGAGACTCAGGTAAACCACCAGGAGCGCCGGGACCCACTGGAGACTCAGGTAAACATCACACCAGGGAGCACCAGGACCCGCTGGAGACTCAGGTAAACCACCAGGAGCGCCGGGACCCACTGGAGACTCAGGTAAACCACCAGGAGCGCCGGGACCCACTGGAGACTCAGGTAAACATCACACCAGGGAGCACCAGGACCCGCTGGAGACTCAGGTAAATGAACCATCAGGGAGCACCAGGACCCGCTGGAGACTCAGGTAAACATCACACCAGGGAGCACCAGGACCCGCTGGAGACTCAGGTAAACCACCAGGGAGCGCCAGGACCCGCTGGAGACTCAGGTAAACCACCAGGGAGCACCAGGACCCGCTGGAGACTCAGGTAAACCACCAGGGAGCGCCAGGACCCGCTGGAGACTCAGGTAAACCACCAGGGAGCACCAGGACCCGCTGGAGACTCAGGTAAACCACCAGGGAGCGCCAGGACCCGCTGGAGACTCAGGTAAACCACCAGGGAATTTGTAGAAAGGGTTTCAGGGGTCGTCATCCGGACGTTGTTTGAAGATCGAGACGTTTCGACTTTTATCCAAAAGTCATTGTCAATCTGAGAGCTGGTCTGGGAACTCAGGCTTATATGCTACTCTGAGTCGTGAGAGTCCTGCCCACAGGGAGGAGTCACTGAACGCCTGTCTACGTTTGGAAAATTGTTTGTTTTTCTCCTGAAACTTGATTAATAGGTCTGCCTTGTTTGTTTAATAGTTGGCCTCACCTAGTTTCACCTGTGACTAAGGTCTATTGTTCTATTGATAGCTGTAGCTCCCTCCTCACTGCTGATGACCTCATTAGCATTTGACTGGTCTATTGATCTGGACCAGGGTGTTAGGAGGCTCATAAATCTTAGCCAAATTAAATCTTAAGCCCCCATTCCTGTTTAGAGAAGGATTCTCTCTTTTGACAAAAATGGCCTCCTTTACTCCTCTTTCAAACCAGTTCTTCTCTCTGATCAATATCTTCACCTCACTGTCCTCAAACGAGTGGTTTGTGTCTTTTAGGTGCAGATGGACTGCACTTTGTGGTCCTGTGGAGGCCGCTCTTCTGTGTTGGTACAGCCTTTTGTGCAATGGCTGTTTGGTCTCACTATGTAACGTTCTTTACAACTGTCCTCACTGCACTCTATCAAATAAACTACATTGCTCTGTTTCTCTGTCGGCCTCTTGTCTTTCAGGTGGACCAGTTTCTGTTTAAGTGTGTTGCCAGGTTTGAAATAAACAGGGATGTCGTGTTGTCTAAAAATCCTTTGAAACTTCTCAGACAGGCCCGAGACATAAGGGATAGAGACCCCCCTCCTGCTGGGGTCTTTATCCTTTCTGTCCTGTTTCTTGGCTCTTCTGACTTTGTTAAAGGCCCAGTTGGGGTATCCACAAGCAGAGAGGGCACGTTGGACGTGTTCTTCCTCCTTCTTTCTCCCCTCAGAGCTGGTGGGTACTTCATGGGCTCTGTGTTGTAGTGTCCTGATCACTCCCAACTTGTGCTGCAGTGGGTGGTTAGAACCGAACAATAAGTACTGATCTGTGTGGGTGGGTTTCCTGTATACTTCTGTCTGAAGGCTGCCTTCCTCCTCTCTGATTGTGGAGCAATCAAGAAACGCCAACCGGTTGTCCGTAGCATCTTCTCGGGTGAACTTAATGTATACATCCAACCCATTGATATGCTCAGAGAACGTTTCCAGCTCTTGTTTCTTGATTATCACAAAGGTATCATCCACGTAACGCAGCCAGAGGCTCGGAGGTGTGCCCAGGAAGGAGGTCAGAGCCTTCTTCTCAAAGTGTTCCATATATAGGTTGGCTACGATCGGCGAGACCGGAGAGCCCATAGCACAGCCGTGGATCTGTCTGTAAAAGTGTCCCCTGAATTGGAAGTAGGTTGTGTTAAGGCAGATGTCCAATAATTGGCAGATGTGTTCAGGTGTGAGTTTGGTCCTTTCCGGTAGGGTAGAGTCCTCCTGCAGTCGCATCCTCACTGCTGCCACTGCCTCAGAGGTTGGAACACAAGTGAAAAGGGACACCACATCATACGAGACCATAACGTCCTCTGGGTCCATACGGAGGTGTCTCACTTTGCTCACAAAGTGCTGTGTGTCTCCACATGATGTTCTGAGTTTCCCACTAACGGAGCCAAGATGGTGGTTAAGTGTTCAGCTACATTGTATGTGATGGAGTCCGTGCTACATACAATGGGTCTCAATGGGACATTCTCTTTGTGTATTTTGGGGAGGCCATAGATACATGGAATGGCTTCACCGGGATAGTCTGTAGTACAGAGGCCTGTCAATCAACTCCTCCTTCTCAAGCTTCTGTAGACAGTCTATAACCAGGGAGCGCCAGGACCTGCTGGAGACTCAGGTAAACCATCACACCAGGGAGCACCAGGACCTGATACTGGACCGACACTGGGCTGATACTGGTCCTCATTCGTTTTGGCGACAGCAGTAACAGTTCTTGTTGGTGTAGAATGTTGTGAAGTTCTGAGAGTCTGACTTTAGTGAGTTCCTCGTCTCTTCCAGCCTCACCCTGAAGACCCCCTGGAGCCCCTGGAGCCCTCAGACCTGGACGAGATCCTGCCCTGGTCCAGATCCTCGCAGAAGTCCGGCTCCAGACGGGACGTTAGCTCCGAGAAGTGGTTAGCGTCAGCCACTCCCCCCTTCACTCTGCTCTGCTGCCGACTGCTGCGGGCCCTGAACCAGACCGGGGTCCAGTGGGCCCACCTGCCCGACCTGGGCCACTGGCTCAACAGGTACTGACCACTGACTTAGTTTTTAGTCTTAGTTTAGTCCTGGTTTAGTCCTGGTTTTGGGTTTAGTCCTGGTTTAGTCCTAGTTTAGACCTGGTTTTGGGTTTAGTCCTGGTTTAGACCTGGTTTAGTCCTGGTTTAGTCCTGGTTTAGACCTGGTTTTGGGTTTAGTCCTGGTTTAGTCCTGGTGTCATGACCACACTGTTCTGGAGAACATTATAATCGATAAAACCAGGAGCTCCTGCATCAGAAAATACCTTGTGTTTTTTGTTGTTTTTTTAAGATGATATTATTTTCTTTCTTCGTCTGAATTAGAGTTGACTTTAGTTCTTTTATTTTGACACAGTTTGAGCCTGTGCTGTAGACTGATAGGATGTCACATGTTGTCATGGCGACACTCAGTCATATCTGTGGCTTGTGTCGTGAACAGGATCTCGTTGTCCTCTTTCTCTCTCCTGGTCCTGACTCCCCCCCTCTCTCCCCCTCTCTCTCCCTCCTCTCTCCCTCCTCTCTCCCCCCTCTCTCTCTCCTCTCTCTCCCCTCTCTCTCTCCTGGAGACACATTAATCCAGACTTTTTATTACATCGTATTATTTCCCGTTTACAGCGACACGACAAAACATGCCCCGACCAAACATAAACTAACAGAGGTCTAAACCAGGTCTGAACCAGGTCTGAACCCGGTCCAAACCAGGTCTAAAGCCAAGTCTAAACCAGGTCTAAACCCGGTCCAAACCAGGTCCAAACCAGGTCTAAACCAGGTCTAAACCCGGTCCAAACCAGGTCCAAACCAGGTCTAAACCAGGTCTACACCAGGTCTAAACTCGGTCCAAACCAGGTCCAAACCAGGTCTAAACCCGGTCCAAAAGCAGAATCACACAAGAAACAAACCTGGTGTGATCTTGAGCTGTAACTAATTGTTTTGGAGCGGTTCCAAAACCCGACGTGTGGTTGTTGAAGACGTCGGAGGACGAGCTCGTCTGCAGCTCGGATCAAACTCTCACAGATTTCCTCCAGCGAGACTTAAAATTTAAAACCTCTGCTGCTCCTCCTGCGTTTGAGATCTGAGTCTTTGAAAAGAACCTCCGAGAACAAAGATCTGACAAGACTTTTATGAGTCCTGCTTTAGTCCTGGTTTAGTCCTGCTTTAGTCCTGCTTTAGTCCTGCTGTAGTCCTGCTTTAGTCCTGCTTTAGTCCTGCTTTAGTCCTGCTTTAGTCCTGCTATCGTCCTGGTTTAGACCTGGTTTAGTCCTGGTTTAGTCCTGGTTTAGTCCTGGTTTAGACCTGGTTTAGACCTGGTTTAGTCCTGGTTTAGTCCTGCTTTAGTCCTGGATTAGACCTGGTTTAGACCTGGTTTAGTCCTGGTTTAGTCCTGGTTTAGTCCTGGTTTAGTCCTGCTGTAGTCCTGCTTTAGTCCTGGTTTAGTCCTGGTTTAGACCTGGTTTAGACCTGGTTTAGTCCTGGTTTAGTCCTGCTTTAGTCCTGCTTTAGTCCTGGTTTAGTCCTGGTTTAGACCTGGTTTAGTCCTGGTTTAGTCCTGCTTTAGTCCTGGATTAGACCTGGTTTAGACCTGGTTTAGTCCTGGTTTAGTCCTGGTTTAGTCCTGCTGTAGTCCTGCTTTAGTCCTGGTTTAGACCTGGTTTAGACCTGGTTTAGTCCTGGTTTAGTCCTGCTTTAGTCCTGGATTAGACCTGGTTTAGACCTGGTTTAGTCCTGGTTTAGTCCTGGTTTAGTCCTGCTGTAGTCCTGCTTTAGTCCTGGTTTAGTCCTGGTTTAGACCTGGTTTAGTCCTGGTTTAGTCCTGGTTTAGTCCTGCTTTAGTCCTGCTTTAGTCCTGGTTTAGTCCTGGATTAGACCTGGTTTAGTCCTGGATTAGTCCTGGTTTAGACCAACTTTAGTCCTGGTTTAGTCCTGGATTAGACCTAGTTTAGTCCTGGTTTAGACCTGCTTTAGTCCTGGTTTAGACCTGGTTTAGACCTGCTTTAGTCCTGCTTTAGACCTGGTTTAGACCTGCTTTAGTCCTGCTTTAGTCCTGGGTTAGACCTGGTTCAGTCCTGGTTTAGTCCTGGGTTAGACCTGGTTTAGTCCTGCTTTAGTCCTGGTTTATACCTGGATTAGTCCTGCTTTAGTCCTGGTTTAGTCCTGCTTTAGACCTGGTTTAGTCCTGGTCTCAGACACAGACTCAGAGCCTGGATGTGCAGATTGCGAGATAGGGACAGTTTAATCTGAACTTTCCTTAAACTCTGTCTCTCAGATTTATGTGAGGGAGATTCTGCTGCAGCAGCTTTTTGGTCCTCTGAGGCTCCACTATCGGCACAAAATGGCCGCCTGCTTTCTAAAGTTAAAGAGTTTCCTCTCCTGAGGATTCTTCTGATAACACAAGAAAGTTTAGTCCAGAGCTCTTTGGACAGAACAATATGTACAGGAGCAAAGACCTGGGTTAGACCTGGTTTAGTCCTGGGTTAGACCTGGGTTAGACCTGGGTTAGACCTGGATTAGACCTGGGTTAGACCTGGATTAGACCTGGTTTAGTCCTGGTTTAGTCCTGGTTTAGTCCTGGGTTAGACCTGGGTTAGACCTGGGTTAGACCTGGATTAGACCTGGGTTAGACCTGGATTAGACCTGGTTTAGTCCTGGTTTAGTCCTGGTTTAGTCCTGGGTTAGACCTGGTTTAGTCCTGGTTTAGTCCTGGGTTAGACCTGGTTTAGTCCTGGGTTAGACCTGGGTTAGACCTGGTTTAGTCCTGGGTTAGTCCTGGTTTAGTCCTGGGTTAGACCTGGGTTAGACCTGGTTTAGTCCTGGGTTAGTCCTGGTTTAGTCCTGGGTTAGTCCTGGGTTAGACCTGGTTTAGTCCTGGGTTAGAACTGGGTTAGACCTGGTTTAGTCCTGGGTTAGTCCTGGTTTAGTCCTGGGTTAGACCTGGTTTAGTCATGGGTTAGACCTGGTTTAGTCCTGGTTTAGTCCTGGGTTAGACCTGGTTTAGTCCTGGGTTAGTCCTGAAACCAAACCCAAGGAGCTAAACCAAACCCAAGGAACTAAACCAAACCCAAGGAACTAAACCAAACCCAAGGAGCTAAACCAAACCCAAGGAGCTAAACCAAACCCAAGGAACTAAACCAAACCCAAGGAACTAAACCAAACCCAAGGAACTAAACCAAACCCCGGGAACTAAACCAAACCCCGGGAGCTACACCAAACCCAAGGAGCTAAACCAAACCCAAGGAGCTAAACCAAACCCAAGGAGCTAAACCAAACCCCGGGAACTAAACCAAACCCAAGGAACTAAACCAAACCCCGGGAACTAAACCAAACCCAAGGAGCTAAACCAAACCCCGGGAACTAAACCAAACCCAAGGAGCTAAACCAAACCCAAGGAGCTAAACCAAACCCAAGGAGCTAAACCAAACCCAAGGAGCTAAACCAAACCCAAGGAGCTAAACCAAACCCAAGGAGCTAAACCAAACCCAAGGAACTAAACCAAACCCAAGGAACTAAACCAAACCCAAGGAACTAAACCAAACCCAAGGAACTAAACCAAACCCAAGGAACTAAACCAAACCCCGGGAACTAAACCAAACCCCGGGAACTAAACCAAACCCAAGGAGCTAAACCAAACCCCGGGAACTAAACCAAACCCAAGGAGCTAAACCAAACCCCGGGAACTAAACCAAACCCAAGGAGCTAAACCAAACCCAAGGAGCTAAACCAAACCCAAGGAACTAAACCAAACCCAAGGAACTAAACCAAACCCAAGGAGCTAAACCAAACCCCGGGAACTAAACCAAACCCAAGGAGCTAAACCAAACCCCGGGAGCTAAACCAAACCCAAGGAGCTAAACCAAACCCAAGGAACTAAACCAAACCCAAGGAACTAAACCAAACCCAAGGAACTAAACCAAACCCAAGGAGCTAAACCAAACCCCGGGAACTAAACCAAACCCAAGGAGCTAAACCAAACCCAAGGAACTAAACCAAACCCAAGGAGCTAAACCAAACCCAAGGAACTAAACCAAACCCATGGAGCTAAACCAAACCCAAGGAGCTAAACCAAACCCAAGGAACTAAACCAAACCCAAGGAGCTAAACCAAACCCAAGGAGCTAAACCAAACCCAAGGAACTAAACCAAACCCAAGGAGCTAAACCAAACCCAAGGAACTAAACCAAACCCAAGGAACTAAACCAAACCCAAGGAACTAAACCAAACCCCGGGAACTAAACCAAACCCCGGGAGCTACACCAAACCCAAGGAGCTAAACCAAACCCAAGGAGCTAAACCAAACCCAAGGAGCTAAACCAAACCCCGGGAACTAAACCAAACCCAAGGAACTAAACCAAACCCATGGAGCTAAACCAAACCCAAGGAGCTAAACCAAACCCAAGGAACTAAACCAAACCCAAGGAGCTAAACCAAACCCAAGGAGCTAAACCAAACCCAAGGAACTAAACCAAACCCAAGGAGCTAAACCAAACCCCGGGAACTAAACCAAACCCCGGGAACTAAACCAAACCCAAGGAGCTAAACCAAACCCAAGGAACTAAACCAAACCCAAGCAGCTAAACCAAACCCAAGCAGCTAAACCAAACCCAAGGAACTAAACCAAACCCAAGGAACTAAACCAAACCCAAGGAACTAAACCAAACCCAAGGAGCTAAACCAAACCCAAGGAGCTAAACCAAACCCAAGGAGCTAAACCAAACCCAAGGAACTAAACCAAACCCATGGAGCTAAACCAAACCCAAGGAGCTAAACCAAACCCAAGGAACTAAACCAAACCCAAGGAACTAAACCAAACCCAAGGAGCTAAACCAAACCCATGGAGCTAAACCAAACCCAAGGAGCTAAACCAAACCCAAGGAACTAAACCAAACCCAAGGAGCTAAACCAAACCCAAGGAACTAAACCAAACCCAAGGAGCTAAACCAAACCCCGGGAACTAAACCAAACCCCGGGAACTAAACCAAACCCAAGGAGCTAAACCAAACCCAAGGAACTAAACCAAACCCAAGGAACTAAACCAAACCCAAGCAGCTAAACCAAACCCAAGGAGCTAAACCAAACCCAAGGAACTAAACCAAACCCAAGGAACTAAACCAAACCCAAGGAACTAAACCAAACCCAAGGAGCTAAACCAAACCCAAGGAGCTAAACCAAACCCAAGGAACTAAACCAAACCCAAGGAGCTAAACCAAACCCAAGGAGCTAAACCAAACCCAAGGAACTAAACCAAACCCAAGGAACTAAACCAAACCCAAGGAGCTAAACCAAACCCAAGGAGCTAAACCAAACCCAAGGAACTAAACCAAACCCAAGGAGCTAAACCAAACCCAAGGAGATGTCTGTTCACTGAAGTCAACGCTGCTCGCACAGTCCAGTTTAACCTTTAGCGGCGGTACATCTGGTGGCTCTGCCGCCCAGGAGGAGTTGTGGAGTGGCGCGAAATTAAAAAAAAACCTTTTTTGTTTTTCGGCTTTTTTTTTTTTTTTTTCATGAGAAAAGTTTATGATCTGAAAATAGGTAAACATCTCGACAAAATCTGACCTTTGAGTCAGCAGCAGGTCCCTGTCAGCCCCTGTCAGCTCCTGTCAGCCCTTGTCAGCCCCTGTCAGTCCCTGTCAGTCCCTGTCAGCCCCTGTCAGTCCCTGTCAGTCCCTGTCAGCCCCTGTCAGTCCCTGTCAGCTGAACACTTGCAGGTTTACACCCTTCAGTTAATACAATGGAGCCGTGAGCCCCTTTTGTGGTTTTAAACCAGGCGCTCCAGCTCTCAGTGATATTTTTACTTTTTCCTTCTATAAATAACAAAATGTAATACTTTTTCGATCACTGGTTTGATAAAAGGAGCTCGCTGCTGATGGAAACAATCAGAGAAAACATTTGTGGATTTTCCTTTTGTAGATTCCTCATAAAACCCTCAGAGAATGAAGCAGAACTCTGACAGAGCGACGCTGTACTTTGTTTGGTGTTAGCGCTGCAGAGGTCAGAGGTCGTGCTGCAGATTCACACCGCGCTCACGTCTCTCCCCCTCCAGACAGCAGGGGGCGGCAGGGGCAGAGCGGGGGTCAGAGGTCGTGCAGACTGGAGTCCATCTCAGCGTTCAGGCAGAATAACGATGCACTGCAGCTGTGATTCCACCGTTTGTCACGGTTTGTCAGACTCTGAGAAGAAGCACAAGCGTTGCTATAGTAACCAGACCGGGACAAACTTCACTTTGAGATTCACCCTCAGATTTACTCATGTGAGAAGAAACTGTTTCCTGATTAATACTTGAAGGGGCAGTACCTGAGTTTGAAACGTGAAAAACAGAACGAGATCATGTGCCTGACTTTTTAACTGAAATTAGCACAGATGCTAACAACCTGGTAATAAACTTTATTCTGGACAAATATGCATCAAAAACACAGCAGGGCACAACAGTTTGACATGAAATGTTTAGTTTGACCAAGTGCCACAGTAAATCCCACAGTAATAAGTGAACTGGAGGCTGAAGTTATATTGACAGTTATTACTCGATGGTAAAAAACACAGACAGAACAACCTCTGTGCATCTGTGTGATTGAGCGTCACAACAGCAGAACAAGCCGAGAAATCAAACAGTTGTGAAATCCAGAGAAAAGCTCAAACCTTTTCCTCAAACTTCTTCCTAAGTGCACGTTTTCCAAAACAAAATAATCAATAATATCAGTTGGCGCCTTCATGTTCGTTTAGATTTGTCTGTTTGATTTAACTATTCACCTTATTCCTGAAGTTTCCGTACGCGCCGCCGTCTTGTTTCCGTTGTAGTTCACACGGAGCAGACGAGCTCAACAGAAAATAAGTTCTACTCGACTAAAAAGACGTTTTCAGGAAATCGTTGTGTTGTGACTTGTTGTTGCTCGTGTTCATTAAACATTTTACACAAATCAATCTACTTTATGTAACATTTTAGCGTCAGACTTTTCCCTCGTTTGTCATTAGCTTTAACGGAGTTCTCGTCAAACGGAAGTGCGTTTACAACAAAAGTGCAAAAAACTGCAAAAGTGGGCGGGGCAGAATAAGGTCAATAGTGGACAGTGCTGCGCTGTGATTGGTCTACACAGCGTCCACATGGATTCTCAACAGTTTGTGAACTCTCAAAGATCACCAGAAGTCGTACGGCAGATCGTAAACATGGTCCTGAGCATCAAATAAAGAAGAAGAACAAGCCCCAGGTCACTGTGTGCTTCAGTAAAATGAATGGCATAGAGTGTTGTCACAAGTACCAGCCTGAGCAGCACATGTCACTCCTCTGAAAGAAACAGCACTAACCTACTGAAGATGAATATTCTTAAAGAACTGCTCTTTGATACGTTCGTGTCTTGTTTTGAATGTTTTGTTTTTGTTTTTCGTTCATGAGAGACGGTCGCAGAGAGTTCAACTAGAGCTGTAGTTTGGCAAATCCAGACCTGAATTATCCAAATGATTCTAGTGAAGAGTTTAAAAGAACTTCTTTCTTTACCACTTAATGACATCACAAGGTGGTTTGAGAAAAGACCACAGCTTTGAATATTCAGGAATTATGTTTTAAACGTGTGGAAATGGAACAAAACAACTGTAGGAAACAACATTAAAACACAAGGGGGCGCCCTCTGCTGTGTTCAACCCTGTCAGCAAATCAAATCAAATCAAATCAATTTATTTTTCTAATGCCCAAAATCACAACAACAGTTGCCTCGATGGGCCACAGGTAAAAGCAGTTCAGATAACTGTCCCAGAATGCCCCTGTCCTTTGACCCTCCTTCGCGGCAAGGAAAAACTACAAAAAACCCCACGGGACAAAGTATAAACCTCAGGAGAACCACAGTGAAGGAGAGATCCTACTCCCACGGACGGACAGGCTGCAGATGAACTAGGACTGACGTTGAAGTAATATTAAATATTGTTGATAGGTAAAGTAGGAAGAACCAGAGGACAGTGTTCAGCTCCATACTTCTCCAGCAGAGTCGCTCCAAGGGCAGCGTAGCTAAAACTGTAGGTTTTTATTTCTGTTCCTAACTGGCCTGACCATAAGCTATTTCAAAGAGGAACGTTTTGAGCCTGGTCTGGTCCTGGTCCTGGTCTGGTCTTGGTCTGGTCCTGGTCCTGGTCCTGGTCTGGTCCTGGTCTTAAATGTAGAGACTGTGTCGGCCTCTTTTACATGAACAGGAGCTGGTTCCATAACACAGGAGCTTGGTAGCTAAATGCTCGACCTCCTACTGTGCTTTTAGAGACTCTGGGGACTAACAATAGTCCAGCATTTTGAGAACTAAGTAGCTCTGTTTGGATGGTACGCCTACTATTGCATCTTTGAGGTCGATGGGGCCATATTGTTTAAAGCTTTATAAGTCAGGAGGAGGATTTTAAATTTGATTCTAAACTCAACAGGAAGCCAGTGAAGAGACTCTAACACTGGTGAAATATGATCTCTTCTTCTAGTACCTGTTAATAATCTTGCTGCTGCATTTTGAACCAATTGAAAGCTTCTTATAGAGCTTTTAGGACACGCTGTAAGCAGGGCGTTACAATAGTCTAATCTGGATGTGACAAATGCATGGATGAGTTTTTCGGCATCATCTCTGGGCAGGATTTTTCTAATTTTGGCTGATGTTACGCAGATGAAAGTAGGCTGTTTTACAGGCTTGATTTATATGTGCTTTGAACCAGAGATCTTGGTCAAATAGGACCCCAAGGTTTCTTACAGTAGAGCTGGGTGGTACAGTGATATTGTCCAGAGAAACTATCTGGTCAGATAAAGAGTCTCGCAGGTGCTTAGGGCCCAGCAGAATGACCTCGGTTTTTTCAGGGTTAAGGAGCAGATAATTAAGAGTCATCCAAGCTTTATGTCTTTCACGCAGGCACTAAGTCTGTCTGTTTGATGGGTCTGATCAGGTTTCATTGATAAATACAGCTGAGTGTCATCTGCAGAGCAGTGGAAGTTAATGCCATGCTTTCTGATGATCATACCTAAGGGCAGCATATAAAGTGTGAACGGAACTGACCGAGTACTGAACCCTATGCACAATCGTAGGTTACTTTAGAACATGGGGAAGATCTCTGGTTTACATTAACAAACTGGTACCTATCAGATAGATAGGATTTAAACCAGCTAAGGGCGGTTCCACTGACACCTACATCACATTCTAACCTCTGCAGTAGAATGTTGTGGTCGATGGTATCAAACGCTGCGCTGAGGTCCAACAGAACCAGGATTGAGACCTGTCCATCATCAGCAGCTAATAACAGATCATTTGTGACTTTAACTAGTGCAGTTTCAGTGCTGTGGTGCGCACGGAACCCTGACTGAAAAACTTCAAATAAATTATTGTCCTGCAGGTGGCGACAAAGCTGTTTAATCACAATTCTTTCAAGGATTTTAGAGACAAAGGGCAGATTAGAAATAGGTCTATAGTTTGCCAGTATGTCAGGGTCTAGATTAGGCTTTTTCAAAAGTGGTTTAATCACTGCATATTTGAAGGACTGAGGGACATAACCGCTTTCTAGTGAAGTATTTATTATATTAAGAATGGGATTTATAATTAGGGGGAGAATTTCTTTGAGGAGTCTACTTGGGATTGGGTCTAAAATACAAGTTGATGTTTTGGAGGACATAATGACTGAAGTTATCTCTGCCTGATCAACAGCAGTGAACCATCTAGTATTACTGAAGGATTTGTATGGGACACTAGCTTTGCAGTCTGGGCTTGCTCAGTACTGACACTGGGAGTCATTGCATTTAGTTTATCTCTAATAGTTGTGATTTTGCTGCTAAAGAATAGAAGAAAGTCATTGCAGCTTAGAGTAACTGGTATTGAGGGTTCTACTGCTGTGACAGTTTGTCAGCCTGGCTACAGTGCTGAAGAGAAATCTAGAGTTATTTTTATTTACTTCTATTAAATTTGAATAATATCTGGTTTGAGCTCTTACGCAGAGCCTGCTTATAAGACAGAAGGCAAGTTTTCCATTCTTTTAGGGATTCTTCTGTGTGGAGCCGGCGTAAGGATCTCTAGTTTTCTTACCCTTTGTTTGTGAGAACGTAGTTCTTCATTGTACCAGGGGGAGGCTCGTTTTGGCCTGATTACTTTCTGTTTAAGTGGAGCTGCAACATCAAGAGCAGATTTTAGAGAGTTGACCATTGAGTCAACAGAGTTATCAATAGCACTGGGACTGGCGCTGTTAACGACAGGATCACATGACATAATATTAAATATTGGTTCTATTATTTCTCTGAACTTTAAAATAGATTTTTCAGATATTGTCCTTTTCATTATAGTTTTAGTCTGAGGAGCTGGATAGTCCTTAAGAATAAACTGAAAGGTAATTAGGAAGTGATCTGACATTATTGGGTTTTGGGGGAAGACATTTAGGTCACTAATCTCTATTCCATAAGTTAGAACCAGGTCCAGAGTGTGCTGTGACTGTGGGTTGGTTCATTTACATTTTGAGTGAAACCAATGCTGTCTAATAAAGCGCTAAAGGCACTACTGAGGCAATTATTTTCATTCACATGAATGTTGAAATCCCCAACCACCACGATATTTTCCCATTCTAATACTAAATTTGATGGAAGTCAAAGAATTCTGTTAAGAACAATGAATAAGGACCAGGAGGTCGATAGATTATTATGAGCAAAACAGCTTTTTGGTTTTTCCAGTTTGGGCAGGTGATTGATAGGATAAGGCTTTCAAATGAGCAAGACTCATTATTAGTTTTGTTAATTTTAGGACTCAGGAGTAAACTAGAATGTGAGATTACTGCCACCCCACCTCCCCGGCCTGAGCTCCTGGCAGCTTGAAAATGTCATGTCTGTGTTTATCTCTGAACACAAGGGGGCGCCCTCTGCTGTTTAACCCTGTCATGTCTGTGTTTATCTCTGAACACAAGGGGGCGCCCTCTGCTGTGTTTAACCCTGTCATGTCTGTGTTTATCTCTGAACACAAGGGGGCGCCCTCTGCTGTTTAACCCTGTCATGTCTGTGTTTATCTCTGAACACAAGGGGGCGCCCTCTGCTGTTTAACCCTGTCATGTCTGTGTTTATCTCTGAACACAAGGGGGCGCCCTCTGCTGTGTTTAACCCTGTCATGTCTGTGTTTATCTCTGAACACAAGGGGGCGCCCTCTGCTGTTTAACCCTGTCATGTCTGTGTTTCAGCTCTGAACACAAGGGGGCGCCCTCTGCTGTGTTTAACCCTGTCATGTCTGTGTTTATCTCTGAACACAAGGGGGCGCCCTCTGCTGTGTTTAACCCCGTCATGTCTGTGTTTATCTCTGAACACAAGGGGGCGCCCTCTGCTGTTTAACCCTGTCATGTCTGTGTTTCAGCTCTGAACACAAGGGGGCGCCCTCTGCTGTTTAACCCTGTCATGTCTGTGTTTATCTCTGAACACAAGGGGGCGCCCTCTGCTGTTTAACCCTGTCATGTCTGTGTTTCAGCTCTGAACACAAGGGGGCGCCCTCTGCTGTTTAACCCTGTCATGTCTGTGTTTCAGCTCTGAACACAAGGGGCGCCTCTGCTGTTTAGACCCTGTCATGTCTGTGTTTCAGCTCTGAACACAAGGGGCGCCCTCTGCTGTTTAACCCTGTCATGTCTGTGTTTATCTCTGAACACAAGGGGGCGCCCTCTGCTGTTTAACCCTGTCATGTCTGTGTTTCAGCTCTGAACACAAGGGGGCGCCCTCTGCTGTGTTTAACCCTGTCATGTCTGTGTTTCAGCTCTGAACACAAGGGGGCGCCCTCTGCTGTTTAACCCTGTCATGTCTGTGTTTCAGCTCTGAACACAAGGGGGCGCTGTCTGCGGTGGCCGCGCTCTGCCTGCTGCTCATCTACTTCCTGGTTCAGAGACGATGTTCGTTCGTGTCTAAAGTGGCTCTGGCTCTGGGTTTGATCGGCGTTTACAGCTACAGAGCGGCCATCGGCAACGTGAGCTTCCCCTGGCACCGGGCCACGCGCCACGCCGAGAAGTGAGTACCAGAGACCGGCTTCAGACCGGCTTTAGACCGGCGTTAGACCGGGTGTAGACCGGGCTTTAGACCAGGCTTAGACCTGAGCACGCCACGCAGAGAAGTGAGTACCAGAGACCGGGTTTCGACTGGGTTCTGACCTGCTTTAGTCCTACATTAGACCGGATTTAGACCAGAGAAGTGAGGACCTAAGACCCAAAGACCAGGTTTAGTCCTGCTGTAAGCCTGAGCAACGGGCGACTCAGCACACAGAAGTGAGTCCCAAAGAGCAGGTGTAGACCGGGTTTAGACCGGGTTTAGACCGGGTTTAGACCGGGTTTAGACCGGGTTTAGACCGGGTTTAGACCGGGTTTAGACTGGGTTTAGACCGGGTTTAGACTTAGAGAAGTTGATAAGACCAGGTTTAAAGACATAGATGGTGTTTGTTTAACGCGGGATGTTCTGTTCTTTACTGTATTATTTATTTATTTAAGATAAGAATATGTACTATTGCCGTCGACCAAACTTTGAAAAAACCCGTATCAGTCGAGCTCTGAAGTGAACCTTAACCTTTAACCTCCGGCCGAGCCTTTGTTTTTCACCAAAACACAAACACAGACACAGACTGTGGTGGAAAAGTGGAGTTATTTCCAGAACAGGCCCAGACACGTCTGACCAACGATAAGGAGCGTTTGCCTCATTTGAATCATCTTTACCCCAGAAAACATGTCTCCTCTGCTGCACACACCAAACATCACTTCCAATCGTTATTATTATTATTTTCCTGTCCTTGTAATTGTCTCCTTTTCCCGTTAATGACGCTGTTCTAAAGCAGTTTGTAATTAATTTGTCAAATTGAGAGAAACTCTTTGGTCTCTTTTGTTGAAATGGAAATGAGATCGTCTCATTAATTCACAAATGGAGCGACTGAAATCAACTGAAACAAGAAAATGAGCCATTATTCAATCAAAGTCTTGACCAGGACAAATGCAAATGGAACGTTGATGGTTCAATCCCCACCTTCACTGTTTGTTTTTGTTTATTTGGATCTGATGCAGTCGATTGTGATAAAAACACTGCAAGACAAAATGTTAAAGACATGATTATTTGTGTCCCGAGTGACTTAGTGACAGCATATTTTAGTTACAGTCATTTGTGACCCATTTTGATAAAATAATGTTTATTTTGGTCCATAAACAGGCACAAACTATATACTAAAAGCAACAAAAATGTGACTAAAAGCTTCAAAACACGACTAGAAGTGGAAAAAACCTGACTTAAAGTGACAACAACGCGGCTAAAAGCAACAAAAATGTGACTAAATGCTTCAAAAACACTAATAGAATCGACAAAACCGCAACTAAATGTGACAAAAACACAACAAAAATCTAAAAGCAGCAAAAACGCAACTAAAATCGACAAAAAGTTGACTAAAAGCAATAAAAACTCAACTAAAAGCGACAACAATGCAGCTAAAAGCGGCCCAAACGTGATTAAAAGCAACGAAAATGTGACTAAAAGCTTCAAAAATGCTACTAGAATTGATAAAAACGCAACTAAAAGCAGAAAAACGAAACTACAAATTACTAAAACGTGGCTAAAATCCGAAAAAATGCAACTAAAAGTGACTATGAGCAACAAAAACACAACTGAAAGAAACGAAAACTCAACTAAAAGCAACAAAAATGCGTCTATAAGTGACAAAAATACAACTAAGAGACAAGACGCAACTAAAACACAACTGAAAGTAACAGAAACGTGACTAAAAGTGACAAAAACATTATTAAAATGACAAAAACGTGACTAAAGTCGATAAAACACAACTAAAAGTGTAAAAACGTGGCTAAGAGCGACAAAAACATGACAAAACACGTCTGAAATGTGTCTAAAAGTGACAAAGATATGGCTAAAATTGACAAAAACGTGTCTAAAAGCTGCACATTTAATCCGTTGGTGCTGCTCATTATTAAAGCCTTGTCCAGGAGGTTTTCTTTTCTTTTCGGTTGTTTCTGGCTTTGATGGTGACTTTTCCTCCTCAGAGCGGCACCTGTCCAGACACAAAGCTTCCTTTACGTTGTGTTGCTCTGGGGAGGGCATCTGACACACGCGGCGCCTCGTTAGCTCCACGTCTATAAATAAACCAGGCCAGGATCGTCTTTTTAATGAGACGAGGAGGCTTCGTCGGAGGCTTCGTCGGAGGCTTCGTCGGAGGCTTCGTCGGATCCACGTTCAGAGCGACGTCTGAGCCGTTTACTCGCGGCGCTTACGGCTTTTGGACGTGTCTTTGCTGTGTGGACCGGCTCGTGTGGTGAAATGTGCCGCACTGGAGCTTTAAACCTGTTTCCCCCACAAACGTGCTCTGTCTAAAAGCTGCACATTTAATCCGTTCGTGCTGCTCATTATTAAAGCCTTGTCCTGGAGGTTGTTTCTGGCTTTGATCGTGACTTTTCTTCCTAAAAGCAGCAAACACATGGCTTAAAGTGAAAAAAACACAACTAAAAGCAACACAAACGTGACTGAAAGTGACAAAGAAATGGCTAAAACACAACTAAAAGCAACAAAAACACAACTAAAAGCGACAAAATGTGTCTTAAAGTGACAAAAACGTGACTAAAGTTGATAAAACACAACTAAACGTGACTAAGAGTGACAAATACGCAACTAAAAGCAGTAAACCCATGGCTTAAAGTGAAAAAAAAAAAACTACTAAAAGCAACACAAACGCGACTGAAAGTGACAAAACCATGACAAAACAGGTCTAAAATCGACACTGGAGCTTTAAACCTGTGTCCCCCTCACAAACGTGCTCTGTTTTGTTCCTCACAAATATTCAGGAGGTTTAAAAATGTAAAAATATTCGCGGAGGGATCTGCAGAAGAGACGTGTTTGTTTAGAAAAGGCTCTGCAGGTTTAGGTTTGTCTGAGAGCGAATGAGACTAAAAATACTAAAAAGGCACTTGTTGTAGTTCTATAAAAGACCGACGCGTTTTGGTTTAATTAGCCACGTTTCAGCCGGTCCTGGTCTGTCTTGAGCTCTTTGGCACGATTCTTTTAATCTGAATGAGTGATCGAGTAATCGATGTCAGCGATTCACAAAAAGACGTTTAGTAATTCCAACTTTGTGGCTGTGAGATGGGGTTAAATGTGTCTAAAAGAGCAACAAAAACGGTTAAATATGCGGCTAAAAACAGCTAAAAACGTCTGAACACGACCCAAAGCATCAAACGCGTCTAAAAGTGTCAAAATGTGGCAAGAAGTAACAAAAACCCGACTAAGAGCGTTATAAACATGACTGAAAGTGACAAAAATGTGGCTAAAAGTGACAAAAACATGATTTAAAGCATCTAAATTAGATATAAAAGTGACAAAAACCCGACTAAAAGTGCCATAAACATGACCAAAAGTGACAAAAATGTGGCTAAAAGTGACAAAAATGTAATAGAAAGCACCAAAATCATGTAGAAAAGCAACAAAAATGCGACTTTTACACTTTTTAATCCTGAAGCCGATGTCAGCGATTCACAAAAAGTCTAAGTTTGTGTCTGAGACGCGGCTAAAGCTACAGTCAACAGGAAACTACTTCCTGTTTGTCTTTTCCTGCATTTATTTCCTTCAAAGACTCTACGTTTGACCCTCTTTATGTCACGTTTGGATCATGTGATGATTAAACAGGAAACAGCTGATGCTAACGTGCTTTGCTAGCTCTGTTTTGCTAAAGGCTCGACATACACTAGTTGTGTTTTTGTCACTTTTAGCGGTGTTTATGTCATGTTTTTGATGCTTTTAGCCATGAGTTGATGCTTTTATCGCCTTTTCGACACATTTTTGTTGTTTTTGTCACATATTTGTCACGTACGGCGCTTTTAGTCGTGTTGTTGTCATTTTTAATCTTCGCTTCGTCGCTTTTTGTGACGTTTTGTCGTGTTTTTGTTGTTGTTGCATCAGTGGAAATACGGCGCTTTTTCACCAGATCAAGTCAGCGTTTGGTGATTGATTGATTGATTGATTGATTGATTGGTTGGTTGGTTGGTTGGTTGGTTGGTTGGTTGGTTGGTTGGTTGGTTGGTTGGTTGGTTGATTGATTGATTGATTGATTGATTGATTGAGCCCAGACCAGAGACTTCAGACAGAGACACACCTTTGGACCAACAGGACAAACAGAACCAGTGGAAACGTGGCTTCAGGGACCTCCAGATCTGTCTTTGAGCTCAGAGAAGAGGACCTCGTAAACAGGATCAATGAAACAAAGTGACTGAAGCTCAACACCAGGAAAACAGTTTGTGACGAGGAGTGAAAGGGTTAAAAGAGAAAGGCACATTTTACAGAACAGACGAGGGCAGAGCGTGTCTTGAGCGCGTCTTGCTGAGCGGCACGAGGGCAGAGCGTGTCTTGCTGAGCGGCACGAGGGCAGAGCGTGTCTTGCCGAGTGGCACGAGGGCAGAGCGTGTCTTGAGCGTGTCTTGCTCAGTGGCACGAGGGCAGAGCGTGTCTTGCCGAGCGGCACGAGGGCAGAGCGTGTCTTGCCGAGCGGCACGAGGGCAGAGCGCGTCTTGGTGAGCGGCACGAGGGCAGAGCGTGTCTTGAGCGTGTCTTGCCAAGCGGAACGAGGGCAGAGCGTGTCTTGCCGAGTGGCACGAGGGCAGAGCGTGTCTTGAGCGTGTCTTGCCAAGCGGCACGAGGGCAGAGCGTGTCTTGCCGAGTGGCACGAGGGCAGAGCGTGTCTTGAGCGTGTCTTGCTGAGCGGCACGAGGGCAGAGCGTGTCTTGAGCGTGTCTTGCCGAGCGGCACGAGGGCAGAGCGTGTCTTGCCGAGCGGCACGAGGGCAGAGCGTGTCTTGAGCGTGTCTTGCCGAGCGGCACGAGGGCAGAGCGTGTCTTGCCGCGCGGCACGAGGGCAGAGCGTGTCTTGAGCGTGTCTTGCTCAGCGGCACGAGGGCAGAGCGTGTCTTGCCGAGTGGCACGAGGGCAGAGCGTGTCTTGAGCGTGTCTTGCTCAGCGGCACGAGGGCAGAGCGTGTCTTGCTGAGCAGCACGAGGGCAGAGCGTGTCTTGCCGAGCGGCACGAGGGCAGAGCGTGTCTTGAGCGTGTCTTGCTGAGCAGCACGAGGGCAGAGCGTGTCTTGCTCAGCGGCACGAGGGCAGAGCGTGTCTTGCCGAGCGGCACGAGGGCAGAGCGTGTCTTGCCGAGCGGCACGAGGGCAGAGCGTGTCTTGCTCAGCGGCACGAGGGCAGAGCGTGTCTTGAGCGTGTCTTGCTCAGGGGCACGAGGGCAGAGCGTGTCTTGAACGTGTCTTGCTGAGCAGCACGAGGGCAGAGCGTGTCTTGCTCAGCGGCACGAGGGCAGAGCGTGTCTTGCTCAGTGGCACGAGGGCAGAGCGTGTCTTGAGCGTGTCTTGCTGAGCAGCACGAGGGCAGAGCGTGTCTTGCTCAGCGGCACGAGGGCAGAGCGTGTCTTGCCGAGCGGCACGAGGGCAGAGCGTGTCTTGCCGTGCGGCACGAGGGCAGAGCGTGTCTTGCCGAGCGGCACGAGGGCAGAGCGTGTCTTGCTCAGGGGCACGAGGGCAGAGCGTGTCTTGAGCGTGTCTTGCTCAGGGGCACGAGGGCAGAGCGTGTCTTGAGCGTGTCTTGCTCAGCGGCACGAGGGCAGAGCGTGTCTTGCTCAGGGGCACGAGGGCAGAGCGTGTCTTGAGCGTGTCTTGCTCAGGGGCACGAGGGCAGAGCGTGTCTTGCTCAGGGGCACGAGGGCAGAGCCTGTGGTCCTCTGCAGTCTCTCGGCTGCTGCTCGTTTGTTTGAAGGTTTAAATATTTGATGCGTCTCTGACACTGAGCTCTCGCTGCAGCAGGTGAACCACAGACTCCACTCGGCCCCGTCCTGCAATCACAGACGACTCGTCCAGTCACGGAGCTTTAAAATCGTTTTCTGGTGTAAAAATCAAAGATCGTCCAAAAAAACAAAAAAAAATCGGCACAAATGTAAATGCTCTGCCTCGTTCTGCCTCCTCAGACTCTGTTCCACCCCGTGATGTCATCAGGTGGACATGACTGTTGTGGGGGAGGGTCTGTTGTCCTGCTTTGCCTGAATGTCCCACAGTGCGGCATTACCTTGTGTTTTATTCAATCACTGCAGTTTTATCGTCCATTTCCTCATGTTTTTCTGATTCTGACTCGGTTTGGTGGGAGGGCATCTGTGGTACATGTTTATCATAGTTTTACGTCCAAAGCTGCAGTTTGTGAAGGAAAAAAAGAGTCAAATGACAGGAAGTGGAGCTGAATCCACGTCGACCAATCGTGTCCAACCTGCTCCTGATGTTTGATTCTTCCATTGAATCCACTTCATCCATAGATTTCTCTGACATTGTTTTCTTCAAATGTATTTTTAAAGATCATTAAAGTAGATCCACACAAACTGTACAATCTGGACTCAACACATTTAGACCAAACAAGGATTGGAATAAAAGTGACAAAAGCATGACTAAAAACAACAAAAACTCAACAAAAAGCGATAAAAACGTGACTAAAAGTTATTTTAAAAATGCAACTAAGTGACAAAAAACGCGACTAAAAGCGACAAATATTTGAATAAAAGTTACAAAAACGCAACTAAAAACAATAAAAACTTGACCAAAAACAACAAAAACACGACTAAAAACAACAAAAACACGACTAAAAGCAGCAAAAACTCAACAAAAAGCAATAAAAACGTGACTAAAAATGACAAAAAACGCGACTAAAAGCGACAAAGATTTGAATAAAAGTTACAAAAACGCAACTAAAAACAATAAAAACTTGACTAAAAACAACAAAAACGTGACTAAAAGCAGCAAAAACTCAACAAAAGCAACAAAAGCGTGACTAAAAATGACAAAAAACGCAACTAAGAGACAAAAAACAAAGACTAAAAGCGACAAATTCGGCTAAAAGCGACAAAAACGGAATTAAAGGCGACAAAAACGTGACTAAAAGCGACAAAGATTTGAATAAAAGTTACAAAAACGCAACTAAAAACAACAAAAACGCAACTAAAAACAACAAAAACTTGACTAAAAGCAGCAAAAACTCAACAAAAAGCAACAAAAACGTGACTAAAAATGACAAAAAACGCAACTAAGTGACAAAAAACACAACCAAAATAGACAAATTTGGCTCACTCTGAGATCTGACCCCCCCGAACAGAGAGCAGGCTGCCTCCCCCGCCCAACCCGTGCCTCCCCTGTAGTGGAGATGGTGCATGCGCCGTGTGCTCCGGTAAACAGCGATACACAAACACTGAATAAACATTTTCTGGTCCTGACGGTGCGTCGTGCTGAGTCCTACGTCCTGGATCTGACCTGGAGTTTGACGTGCTCCAGGGCCTCAACCACGGACGTGCCGTTTGGTAAATAACAAGCTAACTCTTCTATCTGTCGTATCCATCGTGTAATTACTGTGTAGCATTAGCATTAGCTGTTTTTATTCTTCCTGGAGGCGTGGCTTAAACACCGCGTCATCTTAGTGAGGAGCCCCCGTCTGCTGCTCAGCCGAGGGGGACGGAAAAGACAGTTCTCTAGTGAAAACATGAGGGAATCAATCAAAAAACCACTTTGGGCACAACATACGAGGCCCAGAGAGCCCTGGAGGAAGGTTAACACCTCTGAAGAGTCAATTGTGCAGGATATGGGACCTTTAAATGTCCCAAATATGTGGATTTTTGATCATTTTTGATAAAATGCCTTATTTCTATGAAAACATGACATGATGAAACACCTTTAATACATGTTTTTCTTAGATTATTAGAGTAAACAACAGGGGAAGTTTCAGTCTCAGGTTTGTTTCTCTGGTTTGTCGGAGGCTGTGGGTCCTGGCTCTGCGGCTCGTTAGTCTTTATCGCCGGGTGTTTCCTCGTGTTGTGCCTCTGAGCCTCTCGTCGCTCCCGGCACATTTCTGGGCAGATTAAAGGGCGTGGAGCTGCTCCTGGACAGACTTTAGAACGCTCTGAAATACGAGACACTTGTTCGATCGGCGCCAACGCTGCGGTCGATAACAACGTGATTAAGTCCAGAGCGCGGCCGGCCGGACGGAGCCGCGCTCATTTATTTACAAACCGTCTGAATGTTTAAGGCGGCGAGTGGGACGAGCGTCAGAGGAGACGGGTCTGATGTGTGAGCCCTGGATGAGCCAAAAGTCAAGAGGAGCTTTCAGGACGTCACAAAACGATGAGGTGTTTGTGTGAGTGAAGCCTCTCGTACAGCTTTGAACACGTTTAAAGGTCCCATATCCTGCAAAATGTACTTTTCAGAGGTTCTAACCTTCCTCCAGGGCTCTCTGGGCCTCGTATGTTGTGCCCAAAGTGGTTTTTTGATTGATTCCCTCATGTTTTCACTAGAGAACTGTCTTTTCCGTCCCCCTCTGAGCAGCAGACGGGGGCTCCTCACTAAGATGACGCGGTGTTTAAGCCACGCCTCCAGGAAGAATAAAAACAGCTAATGCTAATGCTACACAGTAATTACACGATGGATAATGCATAGATAGAAGAGTTAGCTTGTTATTTACCAAACGGCACGTCCGTGGTTGAGGCCCTGGAGCACGTCAAACTCCAGGTCAGATCCAGGACGTAGGACTCAGCACGACGCACCGTCAGGACCAGAAAAGGTTTATTCAGTGTTTGTGTATCGCTGTTTACCGGAGCACACGGCGCATGCACCATCTCCACTACAGGGGAGGCACGGGTTGGGCGGGGGAGGCAGCCTGCTCTCTGTTCGGGGGGGTCAGATCTCAGAGTGAGGAGGGGGGCCAGTCCAAGAAATGGGTGTTTGTTAAACTGTTATGTTATGGATATTACACAAAGCCCTGAGGACAGACTGTGTGAAGGGACAGAGCAGGATATGGGACCTTTAAAGCTGGACTTTTGGAGTTTTAAAGCACATTGTCACCTATTTTTCGGTTTTACTGGAAAAACACTCACAGAAATGCTGAGCCCACAATAGTTTTTACTTTTATTTGTGAAGTCCAAATACGATTTTCAGGCTGCAAAATAGTACATTTGACATTTTTACCCTGGAATTTTGAATTACGCATGAATTGCTCCTGCAGTTTTTAAATAATTTTGTGTAACGATGACTAAAACATACTGATTCCTTTTTAGAACATCTTAAATATTCAGACATTTTATAAAGAAATCAGCTCTACTTCCTGTCATTTCTCCACAAACTGCCACTTGACGTTAAACTTTAACACATATTTACCACAGGGACTCAAATAAAAAGTAATATTAAAGAATAAAACTGCCACATACAGTTTAAGATCGATTATTTAGCATCTGGACTCTTGAAGACGTGGAACTGCGATCCTTTAAAGGACAGATGTCTTTTGTAACGGCACGTGTTTGACTTCAGCACCTCGGACAGCGCCCCGGTCTCCGTCACACGATCGTTTTGACTCGAGAAGCGGAAATATGACGGGAAATGGATAATGTCGGAATTGTTAATTTGGAGAAATACAAACTAGAATGAATGCCGTGTATAATTAATGATTAAAACGATTCAAAATGAGCTGAAAAGAGACTCAAACGCCTGTGATCCGTGAGAACAACGTGATGTTTGTGCTGTTTTTGGCCTAAACTCTTCTCTCTGTGAATGTGGTGGACGTGACTTGATTCTAATTGTTGACTTTTCCTAAACACTTTAAGCCAAATTGAATTGTCTAATTACAATAAAACAATTAAGTGCAGCAATTAAGCTTTAATTCTTTTCCAAAAATAACTCATGACTCCATAAAGTAAACTTCATCAGAGAAAGTGTTTTATAGACTCGACATAAACCTTTGATTTATCATTGTGTGAAAGAAAAACAGACCTGGTTTAGTCCTGGTTTAGTCCTGGTTTAGTCCTGGTTTAGTCCTGGTTTAGTCCTGGTTTAGTCCTGGTTTAGACCTGGTTTAGTCCTGGTTTAGACCTGGTTTAGTCCTGGTTTAGACCTGGTTTAGTCCTGGTTTAGTCCTGGTTTAGTCCTGGTTTAGACCTGGTTCAGTCCTGGTTTAGACCTGGTTTAGTCCTGGTTTAGTCCTGGTTTAGTCCTGGTTTAGTCCTGGTTTAGTCCTGGTTTAGACCTGGTTTAGTCCTGGTTTAGACCTGGTTTAGTCCTGGTTTAGACCTGGTTTAGTCCTGGTTTAGACCTGGTTTAGTCCTGGTTTAGTCCCGGTTTAGACCTGGTTTAGACCTGGTAACCGGTCTCTCTCTCACAGGGGCACAGTGGAGGCTCGGTCCTGGTCTGGTCCTGGTCCTGGTCTATAACCGGTCTCTCTCTCTCTCTTGTTCAGGGGCACAGTGGAGGCTCGGTCCTGGTCTGGTCCTGGTCCTGGTCTATAACCGGTCTCTCTCTCTCTCTTGTTCAGGGGCACAGTGGAGGCTCGGTCCTGGTCTGGTCCTGGTCCTGGTCTATAACCGGTCTCTCTCTTGTTCAGGGGCACAGTGGAGGCTCGGTCCTGGTCTGGTCCTGGTCCTGGTCTATAACCGGTCTCTCTCTCTCTCTTGTTCAGGGGCACAGTGGAGGCTCGGTCCTAGTCCTGGTCCTGGTCCTGGTCTATAACCGGTCTCTCTCTCACAGGGGCACAGTGGATGCTCGGTCCTGGTCCTGGTCTATAACCGGTCTCTCTCTCTCTCACAGGGGCACAGTGGAGGCTCGGTCCTGGTCTGGTCCTGGTCTATAACCGGTCTCTCTCTCACAGGGGCACAGTGGATGCTCGGTCCTGGTCCTGGTCTATAACCGGTCTCTCTCTCACAGGGGGACAGTGGAGGCTCGGTCCTGGTCTGGTCCTGGTCTAGTCCTGGTCCTGGTCTATAACCGGTCTCTCTCTCTTCAGGGGCACAGTGGAGGCTCGGTCCTGGTCTGGTCCTGGTCCTGGTCCTGGTCTATAACCGGTCTCTCTCTCTCTCACAGGGGCACAGTGGAGGCTCGGTCCTGGTCTGGTCTAGTCCTAGTCCTGGTCTATAACCGGTCTCTCTCTCTCTTGTTCAGGGGCACAGTGGAGGCTCGGTCCTGGTCTGGTCCTGGCCCTGGTCTGGTCTAGTCCTGGTCTGGTCCTGGTCTATAACCGGTCTCTCTCTCTCTCTCACAGGGGCACAGTGGAGGCTCGGCCCTGGTCTGGTCCTGGTCTAGTCCCTAGTCCTGGTCTATAACCGGTCTCTCTCTCACAGGGGCACAGTGGAGGCTCGGCCCTGGTCTAGTCCTGGTCTATAACCGGTCTCTCTCTCTCACAGGGGCACAGTGGAGGCTCGGCCCTGGTCCTGGTCTGGTCCTGGTCTAGTCCTGGTCCTGGTCTATAACCGGTCTCTCTCTCACAGGGGCACAGTGGAGGCTCGGCCCTGGTCCTGGTCTGGTCTAGTCCTAGTCCTGGTCTATAACCGGTCTCTCTCTCTCACAGGGGCACAGTGGAGGCTCGGCCCTGGTCCTGGTCCTGGTCTGGTCCTGGTCTGGTCTAGTCCTAGTCCTGGTCTATAACCGGTCTCTCTCTCTCACAGGGGCACAGTGGAGGCTCGGCCCTGGTCTGGTCCTGGTCTGGTCTAGTCCTAGTCCTGGTCTATAACCGGTCTCTCTCTCTCACAGGGGCACAGTGGGGGCTCGGCCCTGGTCCTGGTCTAGTCCTGGTCTGGTCCTGGCCCTGGTCTGGTCCTGGTCCTGGTCTATAACCGGTCTCTCTCTCTCACAGGGGCACAGTGGAGGCTCGGTCCTGGTCCTGGTCTAGCCCTGGTCCTGGTCTATAACCGGTCTCTCTCTCACAGGGGCACAGTGGAGGCTCGGCCCTGGTCCTGGTCTAGTCCTGGTCCTGGTCTATAACCGGTCTCTCTCTCTCACAGGGGCACAGTGGAGGCTCGGTCCTGGTCTGGTCCTGGTCTAGTCCTGGTCCTGGTCTATAACCGGTCTCTCTCTCACAGGGGCACAGTGGAGGCTCGGTCCTGGTCTGGTCCTGGTCTAGTCCTGGTCCTGGTCTATAACCGGTCTCTCTCTCACAGGGGGACAGTGGAGGCTCGCTTCGTCTTCGTCTTCGTGCTCGGGATCCTGTTCTCGGGGACCAAGGACCTGCTGCGGTCCCAGCTGGGGCCCCGGCCGGGCCTGCGGTCCCGGGGCCTGTGGGAGGTGTTTGCGGGGCTGGTCCTGGTGGTGGCGCTGTTGTCTCGAGCCCATAACCTGCCGGTGCTGTGCGGCTCTCTGCTGGTCCAGGCCGTCATGGCGCAGTTCGTCTGGAGCCGCCTGGAGTACGACGCGGCACAGACGACCATCATGCACCTGTGGTTTGGACAGGCCGCCTTCTACCAGCAGGTACCAGCACACCACAGCAGGTACCACACCACACCTTCTACCAGCAGGTACCGCACCATGACACAGCAGGTACCACACCACACCTTCTACCAGCAGGTACCACACCACAGCAGGTACCACACCACACCAACACGACAGCAGGTACCACACCACACCTTCTACCAGCAGGTACCGCACCATGACACCAGCAGGTACCACACCATGACACAGCAGGTACCACACCATGACACCAGCAGGTACCACACCATGACACCAGCAGGTACCACACCATGACACAGCAGGTACCACACCATGACACCAGCAGGTACCACACCATGACACCAGCAGGTACCGCACCATGACACAGCAGGTACCACACCACAGCAGGTACCACACCACACCACAGCAGGTACCACACCATGACACAGCAGGTACCACACCACACCTTCTACCAGCAGGTACCACACCATGACACAGCAGGTACCGCACCATGACACAGCAGGTACCACACCACAGCAGGTACCACACCACACCTTCTACCAGCAGGTACCACACCATGACACAGCAGGTACCGCACCATGACACAGCAGGTACCACACCACACCTTCTACCAGCAGGTACCAGCACACCACAGCAGGTACCACACCAACAGCAGGTACCACACCATGACAACACGACAGCAGGTACCACACCACACCTTCTACCAGCAGGTACCGCACCATGACACAGCAGGTACCATACCACACCTTCTACCAGCAGGTACCACACCATGACACAGCAGGTACCACACCATGACACAGCAGGTACCATACCATGACACAGCAGGTACCACACCACAGCAGGTACCACACCACACCTTCTACCAGCAGGTACCACACCACACCTTCTACCAGCAGGTACCACACCACACCTTCTACCAGCAGGTACCACACCACACCACAGCAGGTACCGCACCACACCTTCTACCAGCAGGTACCGCACCACAACAACAGCGGGTACCGCACCACAACATGACAGCAGGTACCACACCACACCAACAGCAGGTACCACACCACGACGACAACAACATGACAATAACAACACAACGACAACAACAGCAGGTACCGCACAACAACACGACAGCAACAACGACACAACAACACGACAACAACAGCAGCAGCAACAACAACACAACAACGACACGACAGCGACACAACAACAATGACACAACAACAACAGCAACACAACAACGACACAACAACAACAGCACAACAATGACACAACGACATGACAACAACAGCAGCAACAACAACACGACACGACAGCAACACAACAACAACGACACAACACAACAGCAAAACAACAACAACAGCAACGACAATGACACAACGACAGCGACACAACAACAACAACACGCCCTGTAAACGCTGGAGTGTGGGTTTGTTAAAACCATAGACTGTACATATCAGTGGACCGCGTTAGCATGCTAGCCGCCGTGTTCCAAATAGGAAGCAGCTCTGGAGGCTCCTGGCTCCGCCCTCTTCCTGTGACACTGGAGCCTTTACTCTGTAACTGTTTCTGTCAAACTCACATCTGGAGCTAAAATGTCTGACTCACTCCACATGATCCTGTGTTTTTTTCTCGTTGGTTGTTCATAAATCAAGTTATTACAACAATAACTGACCAATCAGGTGCTTCCTTTTCCAGGGGCCGTTTTCGCTCGTGTTAGCAACAGGTTTGATTGACAGCTAGCGCCGCACGTTGCCGCCGTCTCCTCCCACCGAGGGGCGGAGACCGTTAGCAACCGCGCTCCTGATTGGTCCGTGTGGTCGCCACGATACGCACTCGGATTTAAATATGGAGTCTGGCTCCACTTTAGCCGCTATAACTGCTAGCTCCACTTTAGCCGCTATAACTGCTAGCTCCACTTTAGCCGCTGTAACTGCTAGCTCCACTTTAGCCGCTGTAACTGCTAGCTCCACTTTAGCCGCTATAACTGCTAGCTCCGCTTTAGCCGCTATAACTGCTAGCTCCGCTTTAGCCGCTATAACTGCTAGCTCCGCTTTAGCCGCTATAACTGCTAGCTCCGCTTTAGCCGCTATAACTGCTAGCTCCGCTTTAGCCGCTATAACTGCTAGCTCCACTTTAGCCGCTATAACTGCTAGCTCCACTTTAGCCGCTATAACTGCTAGCTCCACTTTAGCCGCTATAACTGCTAGCTCCACTTTAGCCGCTATAACTGCTAGCTCCACTTTAGCCGCTATAACTGCTAGCTCCACTTTAGCCTCTATAACTGCTAGCTCCACTTTAGCCGCTATAACTGCTAGCTCCACTTTAGCCGCTATAACTGCTAGCTCCACTTTAGCCGCTATAACTGCTAGCTCCACTTTAGCCTCTATAACTGCTAGCTCCACTTTAGCCTCTATAACTGCTAGCTCCACTTTAGCCTCTATAACTGCTAGCTCCACTTTAGCCTCTATAACTGCTAGCTCCACTTTAGCCTCTATAACTGCTAGCTCCACTTTAGCCTCTATAACTGTTAGCCGTGATGGGCTTCATTTGGCTGGAGCCAAACGCTATGAGTGACGTCACAATCCCACAGTCCACTGATGTACAGTCTATGGTTAAAACATGTTCAAGCGACAAAACGTGACTAATAGCGACAGAAACAGGACTAAAAATGACAAGAACGGGACTAAAAGTGACTAAACAACAAAATTTTGAGTAAAAGTGACAAAAACAGAACTGAAAATGATAAAACTAAATGCAGAAACGTGACTAAAAGTGAGTAAAATTACTCTGCCCTGCCTGTGACTCCAGGTGTGCCTCAGGGGTCTGTGCTGGGCCCACTTGTTTTCACTATTTATAGAATGTAAAAAAATCACATTTTCTGCTGATGACTTGATCATCTGTCCTTTTGCTTCGTCTCTCACTGAAGCCAATGACAATTTGCAAAATAAATTTATCATTGTTTGACACATCTTTTCTGAATTGAAACTTTCTTTTAAAGCACACGTTCTGCTGCAGTAACTTTTTCTCTCTTTTAATCCTGCTTTAACAATGTTCTTCATCATAAACACTCCTGGAGTTACATTTAGCTTCATTCACACTGTTTTGTGGAATGTTCATTAGAAGATCCTCCCCCTCAGAGCCTCAAACACTCGTGGTATTTTCAGATCATTACGTCGTTTCTTCTGTTTTAAGTCTTAAATCCTCACAGAGCGTTCTGCCTCTGATCACCTTCACTGCTGCTGTGAGCCTCACGCTGTCTCTTCAGTGGAAACAGAACTAAATTGTGTATAATGCCAGGCGCCATCTGCTGGCTCAGTCCTTGGCCTGAGCTGGACCTGGACCTGGACCTGGACCTGGACCTGGACTGGGGCGGTTTTAAACAAGGACTTAAGCTGTTGTTAGAGTCAGACCTGTGTCATTAGAGACTGTGTGAGTGTCTGTGACGTGTGTGTGTCTGTGTCGGTCTTTGTATAAATATATATATATATATATATATATATATATATATATATATATATATATATATATATATATATATATATATATATAGAGAGAGAGAGAGAGAGAGAGAGAGAGAGAGAGAGAGAGACAGTTTAAACCATCATCGACAAAATAAAGTCCTATCACAGATTATTTTTGTCAGTTCTAACTGTTGTGTCATGTGTGTGGATGTTGGTCCTTGTTTACAGTCTGGTTGCTATGGTAACAGTGGGCCCTTGTTTACAGTCTGGTTGCTATGGTAACAGCTGTAGAATCACCTCTAACTGTGTCACATTTGTGTCACGTTCAACAGGACGTGACATCATGAACTTTAAACTGGAGCTGGTGACTCGGCAAAAAATGATTATCACGATTTCCTTGGGTCCAGATCATGATTTTGATTTCATCTCGATTCATGTTCACTTTGTGTTTTTCTGTCGTCTTTAAAGGAGCTGCACCGTTTAAGAAAAATATATAATTGTGATTTTTTTTCTGACCCGTGCCTTTAAGATTAGATTTAGGATTTAGGTTTGAATAATAGGATTCTGTTCAAATTCACATTTTGTTACTTTTTAGTTTTTGTCACGTTCAGTTGTTTTTGTCGTATTTAAACACGTCTTTGTTGTTTTTTGTCACGTTTTTGTCGCTCTTTGGTGCATTGAGTCACGTTTCTTGTTTGCGAGTGAGTTTTTGTTGCTTTTGGTCGCGCTTTTTCTGATTTTTGTGTCAATATCGTTGAATCGTGCAGCTCTGGCCTTTAAGAGGTAAATAAAGTCATCTGCTCAGAGGCTTCAGAGGCTAAACAACAGGAGAAAAGTGTGTTTGAACAGACAGCTGCATTAAAGACACAAACAGTCAATCATGATACGACGGTTTCACAAAAATAAAACAATTTAGTCACGTTTTTAGTCGCGCTTTTGTCACTTTTGGTCGAATCTTTGTCGTTTTTAGTCGTGTTTTTGTCGGTTTTAGTCACATTCAGTCGTGTTTGTCTTATTTAAATTCGTCTTTGTCACTTTTAGTCGTGTTTTATTGCATTGAGTCGCGTTTGTTGTTTGTCGATGCATTTTTGTCACTTTTGAACATATTGTTTATGGCTTTTGGTTGTGCTTTTGTCACTTTTAGTCATGTTTTAGTCACGTTCAGTTGTGTTTGTCATATTTAAACGCGTCTTTGTCACTTTTAGTCGTGTTTTCATCACGTTTTGATGCAAAGAGTTGTGTTTGTCGATGAGTTTTTGACGCTTTGGAACACATTTTTATTGATTTTGGTCGCACTTTTGTCACTTTTAGTCGAATCTTTGTCGTTTTTAGTCGTGTTTTGTTGGTTTTAGTCACATTCAGTTGTGTTTGTCTTATTTAAATTCGTCTTTGTCACTTTTAGTCGTGTTTTATTGCATTGAGTCGCGTTTGTTGTTTGTCAGCGAGTTTTTGCTGCTTTTGAACGCATTTTTGTCAGTCGTGTTTGTAGGTGCGTTTTTGTCATGTTCAGTTGTGTTTGTCAGATTAAAATGTAGTTTTTGTGTGGATTTGGTTTAATTGTGCAGCTCTGGCCTTTAAGAGGTAAATAAAGTCATCTGCTCAGAGGCTTCAGAGGCTAAACATCAGGAGAAAAAGTGTGTTTGAACAGACAGCTGCGTTAAAGACACAAACAGTCAATCACGACACGACGGTTTCACAAAAACAGCAGATTGTCACAGGGACCAGCTCAACATTCCATTTTTATCACTGAATCACCCAGAACTACTGTAAACTGTCAAACTGTGAAACTGGACAAAAGTTTAAATCTGAGACAGACTCATGGTCAGTGAGTTTGAGTCACATGAGTCTAAAGTCTTTAAATACCTTGTTTTTATTCATTTATTTATCGACTTGACTTCAGTTTTAAATCTAAAATGAACCTGAACCTGGACAGTTTGTATCGTCGTCTGACCTTGTGACGTCACAGCCGAGTCTTAAATCTCAAACGGTCTGAGCTTCATAAACTTCATGAAGTTCATAAAGTCCACACTTTGTGCTGAGTCGACTGAAGCTCATGTTTTATTCAGACATTCACCTTCAGCTGTTCCACTGTCAGCACCGCCCCCCAGTGAACAGCTCCACGCTTCAGTCCCCCGTCTGTGGTTTAGACCTGGTTTAGACCTGGTTTAGACCTGGTTTAGACCTGGTTTAGACCTGGTTTAGTCCTGCTTTAGTCCTGCTTTAGTCCTGCTTTAGTCCTGGTTTAGTCCTGGTTTAGTCCTGGTTTAGTCCTGGTTTAGTCCTGGTGTGGTCCTGGTGTAGTCCTGGTTTAGTCCTGGTTTAGTCCTGCTTTAGTCCTGGTTCAGTCCTGGTTTAGTCCTGGTTTAGACCTGGTTTAGTCCTGGTTTAGACCTGGTTTAGTCCTGGTTTAGTCCTGGTTTAGACCTGGTTCAGTCCTGGTTTAGACCTGGTTCAGTCCTGGTTTAGTCCTGGTTTAGTCCTGCTTTAGTCCTGGTTCAGTCCTGGTTTAGTCCTGGTGTGGTCCTGGTGTAGTACTGGTTTAGTCCTGGTTTAGACCTGGTTTAGTCCTGGTTTAGACCTGGTTTAGTCCTGGTTTAGTCCTGGTTTAGACCTGGTTCAGTCCTGGTTTAGACCTGGTTCAGTCCTGGTTTAGTCCTGCTTTAGTCCTGGTTCAGTCCTGGTTTAGTCCTGGTTTAGACCTGGTTTAGTCCTGGTTTAGACCTGGTTTAGTCCTGGTTTAGTCCTGGTTTAGACCTGGTTCAGTCCTGGTTTAGACCTGGTTCAGACCTGGTTTAGTCCTGGTTTAGTCCTGCTTTAGTCCTGGTTCAGTCCTGGTTTAGTCCTGGTTTAGTCCTGGTTTAGACCTGGTTTAGTCCTGGTTTAGACCTGGTTTAGACCTGGTTTAGACCTGGTTTAGTCCTGGTTTGGTCCTGGTTTGGTCCTGGTTTAGTCCTGGTTTAGTCCTGGTTTAGACCAGGTTTAGTCCTGGTTTAGTCCTGGTTTAGTCCTGGTTCAGTCCTGGTTCAGTCCTGGTTCAGTCCAGGTTTAGCCCTGGTTTAGTCCTGGTTTAGACCTGGTTTAGTCCTGGTTTAGACCTGGTTCAGACCTGGTTCAGTCCTGGTTTAGACCTGGTTTAGACCAGGTTTAGTCCTGGTTCAGACCTGGGTTAGTCCTGGTTTAGTCCTGGTTTGGTCCTGGTTTAGTCCTGGTTTAGACCTGGTTTAGACCAGGTTTAGTCCTGGTTCAGACCTGGTTTAGACCTGGTTTAGTCCTGGTTTAGTCCTGGTTTAGTCCTGGTTTAGTCCTGGTTTAGTCCTGGTTTAGCCCTGGTTTAGCCCTGGTTTAGCCCTGGTTTAGTCCTGGTTTAGTCCTGGTTTAGACCTGGTTCAGTCCTGGTTTAGTCCTGGTTTAGTCCTGCTTTAGTCCTGGTTCAGTCCTGGTTTAGTCCTGGTGTGGTCCTGGTGTAGTACTGGTTTAGTCCTGGTTTAGACCTGGTTTAGTCCTGGTTTAGACCTGGTTTAGTCCTGGTTTAGTCCTGGTTTAGACCTGGTTCAGACCTGGTTTAGACCTGGTTCAGTCCTGGTTTAGTCCTGCTTTAGTCCTGGTTCAGTCCTGGTTTAGTCCTGGTTTAGTCCTGGTTTAGACCTGGTTTAGTCCTGGTTTAGACCTGGTTTAGTCCTGGTTTAGTCCTGGTTTAGACCTGGTTCAGTCCTGGTTTAGACCTGGTTCAGTCCTGGTTTAGTCCTGGTTTAGTCCTGGTTCAGTCCTGGTTTAGTCCTGGTTTAGTCCTGGTTTAGACCTGGTTTAGTCCTGGTTTAGACCTGGTTTAGACCTGGTTCAGACCTGGTTTAGTCCTGGTTTAGTCCTGGTTTGGTCCTGGTTTAGTCCTGGTTTAGTCCTGGTTTAGACCAGGTTTAGTCCTGGTTTAGTCCTGGTTTAGTCCTGGTTAAGTCCTGGTTTAGTCCTGGTTTAGTCCTGGTTTAGACCAGGTTTAGTCCTGGTTTAGTCCTGGTTTAGTCCTGGTTCAGTCCAGGTTTAGCCCTGGTTTAGTCCTGGTTTAGACCTGGTTTAGTCCTGGTTTAGTCCTGGTTTAGTCCTGGTTTAGACCTGGTTTAGTCCTGGTTTAGTCCTGGTTTAGTCCTGGTTTAGTCCTGGTTTAGTCCTGGTTTAGTCCTGGTTTAGTCCTGGTTTAGTCCTGGTTTAGTCCTGGTTTAGTTCTCGTCTTAAGTTAATTCATCTGTAGTTTGTTTTAAACCATTAAACTCAGTTTTATTTTTGAATAAATTATAAATAAAAGCCCAAAAGTGTAATCAGTGAAACAGATGTGTCTGAGCCTCAGCTTCAATTATTTACATCAGTCCTTTTATTTTGGACTCGAAAAATCCACCACTGAAAAACAGGACTAAACCAGGACTAAACCAGGGCTAAACCAGGTCTAAACCAGGACTGAACCAGGACTAAACCAGGACTGAACCAGGACTAAACCAGGGCTAAACCAGGACTAAACCAGGACTAAACCAGGTCCACAGCAGGTCCCTCACAGACCCAGATGCCCTCCCTCTGGACCCGTTGGTTCGGTCTGGTCTTTTATGTTTGTTTGACTCTGAGTCCGAGGATCTGGACCGGTTCAGTTTGATGGATATGGCTCTGGTCCTAGACCTGGACCAGATTAAGGCCCCGCTCTGGAACTGGACCAGGTCTGAATCTGGACTGAACCAGGACTGGACCAGGTCTGAATCTGGACTGAACCAGGACTGGACCAGGTCTGAATCAGGACTGAACCAGAACTGGACCAGGTCTGAATCAGGACTAAACCAGAACTGGACCAGGTCTGAATCAGGACTGAACCAGAACTGGACCAGGTCTGAATCAGGACTAAACCAGACATAAACAGGTTTCTAATGTGGAGTTGGTGATGTTGAAGTGGTTCCTGTCCATCTGTCGCTGCAGAAAAGTCTGTAAAGTGTTTTAAATGAAATGATGTAAATGTTGAAGCTGCTGCTCGGCGGATGCTGCTGGTCCCACAGGTTCTTCTCTTCAGGCTTCACTCGTCCTCCAGATGTTTGTGTCTCTGTCGTCTCTGTCCAACTCAGACGGAGTCCTGCAGATTAAAGCCACGTTTGCACTGGTTCTGTTTGGAGCGCAGTGTGTCCACTGACGCTAACAACACGGAAGGAGCTAAGAGCAACAAAACACAGATAAAAGTGACAAAACATGACGAAGAGCAACAAAAACACAGATAAAAGTGACAAAACATAATGAAGAGCAACAAAAACACAGATAAAAGTGACAAACACACAGATAAAAGTGACAAAACATGACTCAGAGCAACAAAAACACAGATAAAAGTGACAAAACATGATGAAGAGCAACAAAAACACAGATAAAAGTGACAAAACATGACGAAGAGCAACAAAACACAGATAAAAGTGACAAAACATGACGAAGAGCAACAAAACACAGATAAAAGTGACAAAACATGACTCAGAGCAACAAAAACACAGATAAAAGTGACAAAACATGACGAAGAGCAACAAAACACAGATAAAAGTGACAAAACGTGACTCAGAGCAACAAAAACACAGATAAAAGCAACAAAAACACAGATAAAAGTGACAAAACGTGACTCAGAGCAACAAAAACACAGATAAAAGTGACAAAACATGATGAAGAGCAACAAAAACACAGATAAAAGTGACAAAACATGACGAAGAGCAACAAAAACACAGATAAAAGTGACAAAACGTGACTCAGAGCAACAAAAACACAGATAAAAGTGACAAAACGTGACTCACAGCAACAAAACATGATGAAGAGCAACAAAACACAGATAAAAGTGACAAAACATGACGAAGAGCAACAAAAACACAGATAAAAGTGACAAAACATGACGAAGAGCAACAAAAACACAGATAAAAGTGACAAAACATGACGAAGAGCAACAAAAACACAGATAAAAGTGACAAAACATGACTCAGAGCAACAAAAACACAGATAAAAGTGACAAAACATGACGAAGAGCAACAAAAACACAGATAAAAGTGACAAAACATGATGAAGAGCAACAAAAACACAGATAAAAGTGACAAAACATGATGAAGAGCAACAAAAACACAGATAAAAGTGACAAAACATGATGAAGAGCAACAAAAACACAGATAAAAGTGACAAACACACAGATAAAAGTGACAAAACATGACGAAGAGCAACAAAAACACAGATAAAAGCAACAAAAACACAGATAAAAGTGACAAAACGTGACTCAGAGCAACAAAAACACAGATAAAAGCAACAAAAACACAGATAAAAGTGACAAAACGTGACTCAGAGCAACAAAAACACAGATAAAAGTGACAAAACATGATGAAGAGCAACAAAAACACAGATAAAAGTGACAAAACATGACTCAGAGCAACAAAAACACAGATAAAAGTGACAAAACATGACGAAGAGCAACAAAAACACAGATAAAAGTGACAAAACGTGACTCAGAGCAACAAAAACACAGATAAAAGCAACAAAAACACAGATAAAAGTGACAAAACGTGACTCAGAGCAACAAAAACACAGATAAAAGTGACAAAACATGACGAAGAGCAACAAAACACAGATAAAAGTGACAAAACGTGACTCAGAGCAACAAAAACACAGATAAAAGCAACAAAAACACAGATAAAAGTGACAAAACGTGACTCAGAGCAACAAAAACACAGATAAAAGTGACAAAACATGATGAAGAGCAACAAAAACACAGATAAAAGTGACAAAACGTGACTCAGAGCAACAAAAACACAGATAAAAGTGACAAAACGTGACTCACAGCAACAAAACATGATGAAGAGCAACAAAACACAGATAAAAGTGACAAAACATGACGAAGAGCAACAAAAACACAGATAAAAGTGACAAAACATGACGAAGAGCAACAAAAACACAGATAAAAGTGACAAAACATGACGAAGAGCAACAAAAACACAGATAAAAGTGACAAAACATGACTCAGAGCAACAAAAACACAGATAAAAGTGACAAAACATGATGAAGAGCAACAAAAACACAGATAAAAGTGACAAAACATGATGAAGAGCAACAAAAACACAGATAAAAGTGACAAAACATGATGAAGAGCAACAAAAACACAGATAAAAGTGACAAAACATGACGAAGAGCAACAAAAACACAGATAAAAGTGACAAAACATGATGAAGAGCAACAAAAACACAGATAAAAGTGACAAAACGTGACTCACAGCAACAAAACATGATGAAGAGCAACAAAACACAGATAAAAGTGACAAAACATGACGAAGAGCAACAAAAACACAGATAAAAGTGACAAAAACACAGATAAAAGTGACAAAACATGACTCAGAGCAACAAAAACACAGATAAAAGTGACAAAACATGACTCAGAGCAACAAAAACACAGATAAAAGTGACAAAACATGACTCAGAGCAACAAAAACACAGATAAAAGTGACAAAACATGATGAAGAGCAACAAAACACAGATAAAAGTGACAAAACATGATGAAGAGCAACAAAAACACAGATAAAAGTGACAAAACATGACTCAGAGCAACAAAAACACAGATAAAAGTGACAAAACATGATGAAGAGCAACAAAACACAGATAAAAGTGACAAAACATGACGAAGAGCAACAAAAACACAGATAAAAGTGACAAAAACACAGATAAAAGTGACAAACACACGGCTAGAAGCAACAAAAACACTACTAAAAAACCGAAGTTAAAGTGAAGGCGACTGTACATGATCTGTGTGTCGTTCTGCTCTTTGGCCCTGGCCCTCTGCCTGGTCTTTACCCAGGTTTGGGGAAAGACACAGAGTCACTCCGGTCTGATTTGAAAGTAGCTTTTCTTGAAAAACATGTCGACTTCTTAACTAATAAATAAGGAATCAGCAGGAGCAGGACCGCACCTGTGCTCTTCAGCGACAGGTGCAGTCCTGTTAAACACTCTTTACAATGTGAGCCTAAAACACAGCACATTCAAACATTCACCTTCATTCTGTCACTGCCCCAAAGTGAAGAGGTCTGCGGTTCAATCCCCCTGAACACATGCACATAATCCACCTTTAGTCCTGGTTTAGTCCTGGTTCAGTCCTGGTTTAGTCCTGGTTTAGACCTGGTTTAGTCCTGGTTTAGTCCTGGTTTAGTCCTGGTTTAGTCCTGGTTTAGTCCTGGTTTAGTCCTGGTTTAGTCCTGGTTTAGTCCTGGTTTAGTCCTGGTTTAGAACTGGTTTAGAACTGGTCTAGTCCTGGTCTAGTCCTGGTTTAGTCTTGGTTTAGTCCTGGTTTAGTCCTGAGGTCTGGGGGAGTTGAAGTGCAGTAAAAGTCACAGAAACAATAGACTCAAATACTGGGTCTGGTCCAGGTTTGGTCCAGGTCTGGTCCTGGTCTTGGTCCAAACTCGGTCTCTGAAGATCTCGCTGTCAGAAGCGCCAGTGAACGGATTAAACACCTGCTCCCAGCACCCCCCCCCCCTCCCTCCCTCACCCTCTCTCCCTCCCTCACTCTCTCTCTCCCTCTTTCCTCCCCCTCTCTCGCTCTCTCTCTGTCTCCCCCCTTTCTCTTTCTTTCTGTCTCTCTCTCTCCCTCCTCCCTCCCTCCCTCTCTGTCTCTCTCCCTCCTCTCTCTCTCCCGCCGTTCTCCTCCTCCTCCTCCTCCTCCCTCTTCTCCTTCTTCTTCTTCTTCTCTTTCTCCTTCTTCTTCTCCTCCTCCTCCTCCTCCTCCTCCCTCTTCTCCTTCTTCTTCTTCTTCTCTTTCTCCTTCTTCTTCTCCTCCTCCTCCTCCTCCTCCTCCCTCTTCTCCTTCTTCTTCTTCTTCTCTTTCTCCTTCTTCTTCTCCTCCTCCTCCTGCTCCTCCTCCTCCTCCCTCTTCTCCTCCTCCTTCTTCTCTGTTTTTATTCAGTGTGTGTTTTACAGTTTGACTCAGAGGTCGAGGGTCGTCAGATCAGAGTGCCCTGTTGTATACCGCTCTTTCTCCTCTCTCTTCTCTCTCTCCCCTCTCTCTCTCCCCCGTCCCTCTCTCCTCTCTCTCTCTCCCCTCTCTCCCCTGTCCCTCTCTCTCTCCTCTCTCTCTCCTCTCCTCTCTCCCCCCTCCCGCTCGCTCTCCCCCCTCCTCGGCCCCTCTGTGCTCCCTGTTGTGTCCCGCTCTCTCTCTCTCCTCTCTCCCCCGTCCCTCTCCTCTCTCCCCCCTCCCGCTCTCCTCCCCCGCCCCTCTGTGCTCCCTGTTGTGTCCCGCTCTCTCTCTCTCCTCTCTCCCCCGTCCCTCTCCTCTCTCCCCCTCCCGCTTCCTCTCCTCCCCGCCCCTCTGTGCTCCCTGTTGTGTCCCTCTCTCTCTCTCCTCTCTCCCCTGTCCCTCTCCTCTCTCCCCCTCCCTCTCCTCCTCCGCCCCTCTGTGCTTCCTGTTGTGTCCCTCTCCTCTCTCTCCTCTCTCTCTCTCTCTCCTCTCTCTCTCCTCTCTCTCTCCTCTCTCTCCCCGTCCCGCTCGCTCTCCTCCCCCGCCCCTCTGTGCTTCCTGTTGTGTCCCTCTCCTCTCTCTCTCTCTCTCTCTCTCTCTCTCTCTCCTCTCCTCTCTCTCCCTCAGTCCCGCTCTCTCTCCCCGTCCCGCCCCTCTGTGCTCCCTGTTGTGTCCCGCTCTCTCTCTCTCTCTCTCTCTCTCTCTCCCCGTCCCTCTCCTCTCTCCCCCTTCCCTCGCTCTCCTCCCCCGCCCCTCTGTGCTTCCTGTTGTGTCCCTCTCCTCTCTCTCCTCTCTCTCTCCTCTCTCTCTCCTCTCTCTCTCCTCTCTCTCTCCTCTCTCTCTCCTCTCTCTCTCCTCTCTCCCCCGTCCCGCTCTCTCTCCTCACCCGCCCCTCTGTGCTCCCTGTTGTGTCCCTCTCTCTCTCTCTCCTCTCTCTCTCCTCTCTCTCCCCTGTCCCGCTCTCTCTCCTCTCTCTCTCCTCTCCTCTCTCCCCCGTCCCGCTCTCTCTCCCCCGTCCCCGCCCCTCTGTGCTCCCTGTTGTGTCCCTCTCTCTCTCTCTCCTCTCTCCTCTCCTCTCTCTCCCCCGTCCCGCTCTCTCTCCCCCGTCCCCGCCCCTCTGTGCTCCTGTTGTGTCCCGCTCCTGATGTAACAGACCCTTCTCAGGAGTAACACTCTGTCCTGGTTCGTGTCCCTCGAGCTCTGAGGCAGATCTTTTGTTCTGAACCGAGCGGCGTCTCTGAGCGTAAACAACATAAAGACACTTCACTCTGTGCCCCTTCAGACGAGCTCAGGCCTGTAACAACAAACAATTGTAACAACAAACAATTGTAACAACAAACAACTGTAACAACAAACAACTGCAACAACAAACAACTGCAACAACAAACAACTGCAACAACAAACGGATGATCATTGTTTGTTAAAGACATTCCTTTCTCTCAGTTAACACAGTTGTTCTGTCCTGATCTCACACACATTCATTCATTCATTCATTCATTCATTCATTCATTCATTCATTCATTCATTCATTCATTCATTCATTCATTCATTCATTCATTCATTCATTCATTCATTCATTCATTCATTCATTCATTCATTTATTATTTATTTATTTATTTATTGGTTAAAGCTGCATTCAGTGCTGTTTCAGGGGTTAACCGCTCTGCTGTTTCAGGGGTTAACCGCCCTGCTGTTTCAGGGGTTAACCGCTCTGCTGTTTCAGGGGTTAACCGCTCTGCTGTTTCAGGGGCTAACCGCTCTGCTGTTTCAGGAGCTAACCGCTGTGCTGTTTCAGGGGTTAACCGCCCTGCTGTTTCAGGAGCTAACCGCCCTGCTGTTTCAGGGGTTAACCGCCCTGCTGTTTCAGGAGCTAACCGCTCTGCTGTTTCAGGGGTTAACCGCTCTGCTGTTTCAGGGGTTAACCGCCCTGCTGTTTCAGGGGTTAACCGCTCTGCTGTTTCAGGGGTTAACCGCTCTGCTGTTTCAGGGGCTAACCGCCCTGCTGTTTCAGGGGTTAACCGCCCTGCTGTTTCAGAAGCTAACCGCTCTGCTGTTTCAGGGGCTAACCGCTCTGCTGTTTCAGGGGTTAACCGCTCTGCTGTTTCAGGGGTTAACCGCTCTGCTGTTTCAGGGGTTAACCGCTCTGCTGTTTCAGGGGCTAACCGCTCTGCTGTTTCAGGAGCTAACCGCTGTGCTGTTTCAGGGGTTAACCGCCCTGCTGTTTCAGGGGTTAACCGCTCTGCTGTTTCAGGGGTTAACCGCTCTGCTGTTTCAGGGGCTAACCGCTCTGCTGTTTCAGGAGCTAACCGCTGTGCTGTTTCAGGGGTTAACCGCCCTGCTGTTTCAGGAGCTAACCGCCCTGCTGTTTCAGGGGTTAACCGCCCTGCTGTTTCAGGAGCTAACCGCTGTGCTGTTTCAGGGGTTAACCGCCCTGCTGTTTCAGGGGTTAACCGCCCTGCTGTTTCAGGAGCTAACCGCCCTGCTGTTTCAGGAGCTAACCGCCCTGCTGTTTCAGGAGCTAACCGCCGTGCTGTTTCAGGGGTTAACCGCTCTGCTGTTTCAGGGGTTAACCGCCCTGCTGTTTCAGGGGCTAACCGCCGTGCTGTTTCAGGGGCTAACCGCTCTGCTGTTTCAGGGGTTAACCGCTGTGCTGTTTCAGGGGTTAACCGCTGTGCTGTTTCAGGGGTTAACCGCCCTGCTGTTTCAGGAGCTAACCGCCCTGCTGTTTCAGGAGCTAACCGCTGTGCTGTTTCAGGGGTTAACCGCTCTGCTGTTTCAGGGGTTAACCGCCCTGCTGTTTCAGGGGCTAACCGCTCTGCTGTTTCAGGGGCTAACCGCTCTGCTGTTTCAGGGGTTAACCGCTGTGCTGTTTCAGGGGTTAACCGCTCTGCTGTTTCAGGGGTTAACCGCTCTGCTGTTTCAGGGGCTAACCGCTCTGCTGTTTCAGGGGTTAACCGCTCTGCTGTTTCAGGGGTTAACCGCTCTGCTGTTTCAGGGGTTAACCGCTCTGCTGTTTCAGGGGTTAACCGCTCTGCCGTTTCAGGGGTTAACTGCTCTGCCGCTGCTGTTTCAGGGGAACTCCAACAACATTGGGACGGTGGACATCTCGGTCGGCTTCGTGGGTTTGGATCGTTACGTCAGGGGCTAACCGCTCTGCTGTTTCAGGAGCTAACCGCCCTGCTGTTTCAGGAGCTAACCGCTGTGCTGTTTCAGGGGTTAACCGCTCTGCTGTTTCAGGGGCTAACCGCTCTGCTGTTTCAGGAGCTAACCGCTGTGCTGTTTCAGGGGTTAACCGCCCTGCTGTTTCAGGGGTTAACCGCCCTGCTGTTTCAGAAGCTAACCGCCCTGCTGTTTCAGGAGCTAACCGCTGTGCTGTTTCAGGGGTTAACCGCTCTGCTGTTTCAGGGGCTAACCGCTCTGCTGTTTCAGGGGCTAACCGCTCTGCTGTTTCAGGGGCTAACCGCTCTGCTGTTTCAGGGGTTAACCGCTCTGCTGTTTCAGGGGTTAACCGCTCTGCTGTTTCAGGGGTTAACCGCTCTGCTGTTTCAGGGGCTAACCGCTCTGCTGTTTCAGGGGCTAACCGCTCTGCTGTTTCAGGAGCTAACCGCTGTGCTGTTTCAGGAGCTAACCGCTCTGCTGTTTCAGGGGTTAACCGCTCTGCTGTTTCAGGGGTTAACCGCCCTGCTGTTTCAGGAGCTAACCGCCCTGCTGTTTCAGGGGCTAACCGCTCTGCTGTTTCAGGGGCTAACCGCTCTGCTGTTTCAGGGGTTAACCGCTCTGCTGTTTCAGGGGCTAACCGCCCTGCTGTTTCAGGAGCTAACCGCTGTGCTGTTTCAGGAGCTAACCGCTCTGCTGTTTCAGGGGTTAACCGCTCTGCTGTTTCAGGGGTTAACCGCTCTGCTGTTTCAGGGGTTAACCGCTGTGCTGTTTCAGGGGTTAACCGCTCTGCTGTTTCAGGGGTTAACCGCTCTGCTGTTTCAGGGGTTAACCGCTCTGCTGTTTCAGGGGTTAACCGCTCTGCTGTTTCAGGGGTTAACCGCTCTGCTGTTTCAGGGGTTAACCGCTCTGCCGCTGCTGTTTCAGGGGAACTCCAACAACATTGGGACGGTGGACATCTCGGTCGGCTTCGTGGGTTTGGATCGTTACGTCGAGGCTCCGGCCGTGATCCTGACGGCTCTGAGCACCTACGCCGGGCCCGTCCTGTGGGGGGCGCACCTGCTCTGCTACCTCAGCCACAGCAGGTACAGGACCGGACCGGGACCGGGACCGGGACCAGGGACAGGACAGGACCGGGACCAGACCAGGACCTGGACCAGACCCTGGACCAGGACCAGACCAGGGCCAGGACCAGGACCAGAACCAGAACCAGAACCAGGACCAGGACCAGGACCAGGACAGGGACAGGACCAGGACCAGGACCAGAACCAGGAAAAAACCAGGACCAGGACCAAACAAGGGCTGCACAAAATTCACTGAAGAATCTCTTCCTCTGAACAAACTAAACACGTCACAAAAACAGACTCGTGCCTTTGACACAAATGAACTGTTTTTAGATGAAAACAGGACAAAGGTTAAAGGTCATAGACTTTGAGTCCATTCTCTGCATTTGACCCGTCCTTCAGAGCGGCCAGGGTTAACCCTGTCAGGAGCAGAGTGGGAGGGGCTCAGTGTGCCAGAGGAAAATGAGTAAAAACACAATTAAATAAATCAATCATTATTTATGTCATTAATTTATTCATAAAATCACAATTAAATGATTTCATCCATCCATCTTCTTCCACTTATCTGGGCCCGGGTCTGAGCAGGAACTCCCAGACTTCTTCCGGGGGGATCCCGAGGCGTTCCCAGGCCACAGAGACATAGTCCCTCCAGCGTGTCCTGGGTCTACCCCGGGGCCGCCTCCCGGTGGGACATGCCCAGAACCTCCCGAGGGAGGCGTCCAGGAGGCTCCAGGACAGATGCCCGAGCCTCAGCTGCTCCTCTGGACGTGGAGCTCCCCCCGTGTGACTGAGCTCCTCTGTCTCTGAGGGAGCGCCCCGCCCCCGGAGGAGGAGCTCATTTCGAAGCTTGTATCCGTGATCTCATGTCACATGTCTCACATGTGACTGAGGCAAACTCCCATGAACCCTCGAGCACCCGATGGAGAGTCTAGAGCTGGTCCAGTGTTCCACGACCGGGACGAAAACCACAGGCTCCTCCTGAGTCCGAGGTTCGACTATCGGTCGGATTCTCCTCCAGTCCCTGGAATAGACCTTACCGGGGAGGCTGAGGAGTGTGATCCCCCTGTGGTTGGAACACACCCTCCGGTCCCCCTTCTTATACAGAGGGACCACCCCCCGGTCTGCCAGTCCAGAGGTACCGTCCCAGACCGCCACGTGATGTTGCAGAGACGTGTCAGCCAAGACAGTCCCACAACATCCAGAGACTTAAGATACTCAGGGCGGATCTCATCCACCCCCGGAGCCACCAAGGAGACAGTGACTTCAGGGTGATGGACGAGTCGCCTCCAAGTCCTCAGCCTCTGCTTCCTCCTCAGACGTGACAGTGGGATTGAGGAGATCCTCAAAGTATTCCTTCCACCGTCCGACAACATCCCCAGTCGAGGTCAACAGCTCTCCACCCGCACCGTAAACGGTGTTGGTGAAGCACTGCTTCCCCCTCCTGAGGCCAAGGACGGTTTGATAGAATTTCTTTGAGGCCGACCGATAGTCCTCCTCCATGGCCTCCCCGAACTCCTCCCAGCCCCGAGTTTTTGCCTCTGCGACAGCCCGGGCTGCGGTGCGCTTGGCCTGTGGTACCTGTCAGCTGCTTCAGGAGTCCCACAAGCCACAAGGCCTGATAGGACTCCTTCTTCAGCCTGACCATCCCTTACCTCTGGTGTCCACCACCGGGTTCAGCGATTGCCACCGCGACAGCCGCCGCATCGACAATGGAGGTGGAGAACATGGTCCACTCGGACTCCATGTCCCCAGCCTCCCCCGGGATCTGGGAGAAGTTCTCCCGGAGGTGTGAGTTGAAGACCTGCAGACAGAGGGCTCTGACCCTCACGATACACTTGGGCCTGAAGAGTCTGTCCGGCTTCCTCCCCCACCAGAGGATCCAACTCACCACCAGGGGTTGATCGGTTGACAGCTCCGCCCCTCTCTTCACCCGAGTTTCCAAGACACGCGGCCGAAGGTCAGACACGACAACAAAGTGGATCATCGACCTCTGACCTGTGTCCTGGAGCCACTGGACCTTGTGTTGAACATGGTGTTAGTTTTGGACAAACTGTGACACAGAAGTCCAACTGAACACCACTCAGGTTCAGATCGGGGGGGCCGTTCCTCCTGATTACCCCTCTCCAGGGGTCACTGTCGTGGCCCACGTGGGCGTTGAAGTCCCTCAGTAGAACAATGGAGTCCCCGGTCGGTGCACTGTCCAGTCCCCCTCCTGGTCTGCACTGCTGTTCGACCTGTAGGCCAATTGTTTAACATTTTAAAGGTGGACTAAAAAGATCTGTTTCATTCATGATTTCAAGGCCTCTGACCTTTGACCCCTGACCTTTGACCCCTGTGTAGAGAAATGGACATTCACTTAATTCATTGTCTGTTCATCTCCAGCTTGAATTAATGAATGACACACTGTATATAACACCGGATCAGTGTTTAATTCACACTGAAGCCTCTGTTCTCAGGACCAGGTCCAGATCTGGTCTGGACCTGGACCTGGAGGACCTGGTGCATGTTTTGAGTTGAGGTTTTACTTATTTTCTCTAAATGAGCCCGGGCTTAGTCCTGGTTTTGTTTGTTCAGGTTTTATTTTGGTAAAACTGGTGAAGAAAACACACCTGTTTGTCCCTCATTTTATGCAAAAAGTGTAAAAGAAAGAAAAGAGAAGAGAAAGAGTGGAAAGGCCAACGACTCTGCCACTGCCTCCTGCGTCTGAGAAACAAAACACAGACAAACTCCAAAATTAAAAACACAAACCAAGTCAAACATGAAAATATTGCTGAATGCATTTCATTTCTTTGGTTTTTGGACGAGGTTTAATCAAAACATTGAACCACAATCAGCAAATTATAATCCAAACTAATGATGGATTTCACTTCAGAACTCATTAAATAAATCTGATTCAAATGTAAAATCCTGCTGATCACAAAGACATTTTAATTTCACAAAATGTTAAATTAAACTGAACAGAACAGAACGTCTGATTATTCTGTGAAAAGAATTTAATCAAAGTTTAAAAAGAGAAGAACACAACTGTAATTAGTCCTGGTTTAGTCCCGGTTTAGACCCGGTTTAGACCCGGTTTAGTCCTGGTTTAGTCCTGGTTTAGTCCTGGTTTAGTCCTGGTTTAGACCTGGTTTAGACCTGGTTCAGTCCTGGTTTAGACCCGGTTTAGTCCTGGTTTAGTCCTGGTTTAGTCCTGGTTTAGACCTGGTTTAGACCTGGTTTAGTCCTGGTTAGCTCTGACCTCTGCTCCTCCTCCTCCTCCTCCTCTTCCTCAGGTCCACTCCTCGCTCTGACCTCTGCTCCTCCTCCTCTTCCTCAGGTCCACTCCTCGCTCTGACCTCTGCTCCTCTTCTTCCTCAGGTCCACTCCTCGCTCTGACCTCTGCTCCTCTTCCTCAGGTCCACTCCTCGCTCTGACCTCTCCTCCTCTTCTTCCTCAGGTCCCCGGGGGCCCTGGCCCACTCGGCCTTCACCCTGGCCCTCCTGCGCTCCGTCCCGTGCTCGCTCTTCTCTCTTCTCGCTCTGACCTCTGCTCCTCCTCCTCCTCCTCCTCCTCTTCCTCAGGTCCACTCCTCGCTCTGACCTCTGCTCCTCCTCCTCCTCAGGTCCACTCCTCGCTCTGACCTCTGCTCCTCTTCCTCAGGTCCACTCCTCGCTCTGACCTCTGCTCCTCCTCTTCCTCAGGTCCACTCCTCGCTCTGACCTCTGCTCCTCCTCCTCATCCTCTTCTTCCTCAGGTCCACTCCTCGCTCTGACCTCTGCTCCTCTTCCTCAGGTCCACTCCTCGCTCTGACCTCTGCTCCTCCTCCTCATCCTCTTCTTCCTCAGGTCCACTCCTCGCTCTGACCTCTGCTCCTCTTCCTCAGGTCCACTCCTCGCTCTGACCTCTGCTCCTCCTCCTCCTCAGGTCCACTCCTCGCTCTGACCTCTGCTCCTCTTCCTCAGGTCCACTCCTCGTTCTGACCTCTGCTCCTCCTCCTCCTCCTCCTCTTCCTCAGGTCCACTCCTCGCTCTGACCTCTGCTCCTCTTCTTCCTCAGGTCCACTCCTCGCTCTGACCTCTGCTCCTCTTCCTCCTCCTCTTCCTCAGGTCCACTCCTCGCTCTGACCTCTGCTCCTCTTCTTCCTCAGGTCCACTCCTCGCTCTGACCTCTGCTCCTCTTCCTCAGGTCCACTCCTCGCTCTGACCTCTCCTCCTCTTCTTCCTCAGGTCCCCAGGGGCCCTGGCTCACTCGGCCTTCACCCTGGCCCTCCTGCGCTCCGTCCCGTGCTCGCTCTTCTCTCTTCTCGCTCTGACCTCTGCTCCTCCTCCTCCTCCTCCTCCTCTTCCTCAGGTCCACTCCTCGCTCTGACCTCTGCTCCTCCTCCTCCTCAGGTCCACTCCTCGCTCTGACCTCTGCTCCTCCTCCTCCTCAGGTCCACTCCTCGCTCTGACCTCTGCTCCTCCTCTTCCTCAGGTCCACTCCTCGCTCTGACCTCTGCTCCTCCTCTTCCTCAGGTCCACTCCTCGCTCTGACCTCTGCTCCTCCTCCTCATCCTCTTCTTCCTCAGGTCCACTCCTCGCTCTGACCTCTGCTCCTCTTCCTCAGGTCCACTCCTCGCTCTGACCTCTGCTCCTCCTCCTCCTCAGGTCCACTCCTCGCTCTGACCTCTGCTCCTCTTCCTCAGGTCCACTCCTCGTTCTGACCTCTGCTCCTCCTCCTCCTCCTCTTCTTCCTCAGGTCCACTCCTCGCTCTGACCTCTGCTCCTCCTCCTCCTCAGGTCCACTCCTCGCTCTGACCTCTGCTCCTCCACTTCCTCAGGTCCACTCCTCGCTCTGACCTCTGCTCCTCCTCTTCCCTCAGGTCCACTCCTCGCTCTGACCTCTGCTCCTCCTCTTCCTCAGGTCCACTCCTCGCTCTGACCTCTGCTCCTCCTCTTCCTCAGGTCCACTCCTCGCTCTGACCTCTGCTCCTCCTCTTCCTCAGGTCCACTCCTCGCTCTGACCTCTGCTCCTCCTCTTCCTCAGGTCCACTCCTCGCTCTGACCTCTGCTCCTCCTCTTCCTCAGGTCCACTCCTCGCTCTGACCTCTGCTCCTCCTCTTCCTCAGGTCCACTCCTCGCTCTGACCTCTGCTCCTCCCTCCTCATCCTCTTCTTCCTCAGGTCCACTCCTCGCTCTGACCTCTGCTCCTCTTCCTCAGGTCCACTCCTCGCTCTGACCTCTGCTCCTCCTCCTCCTCAGGTCCACTCCTCGCTCTGACCTCTGCTCCTCTTCCTCAGGTCCACTCCTCGTTCTGACCTCTGCTCCTCCTCCTCCTCCTCTTCTTCCTCAGGTCCACTCCTCGCTCTGACCTCTGCTCCTCCTCCTCCTCAGGTCCACTCCTCGCTCTGACCTCTGCTCCTCCTCTTCCTCAGGTCCACTCCTCGCTCTGACCTCTGCTCCTCCTCTTCCTCAGGTCCACTCCTCGCTCTGACCTCTGCTCCTCCTCCTCTTCCTCAGGTCCACACCTCGCTCTGACCTCTGCTCCTCCTCCTCCTCAGGTCCACTCCTCGCTCTGACCTCTCCTCCTCTTCCTCAGGTCCACTCCTCGCTCTGACCTCTGCTCCTCCTCCTACCTCAGGTCCACTCCTCGCTCTGACCTCTGCTCCTCCTCCTCCTCAGGTCCACTCCTCGCTCTGACCTCTGCTCCTCCTCCTCCTCCTCAGGTCCACTCCTCGCTCTGACCTCTGCTCCTCCTCCTCCTCAGGTCCACTCCTCGCTCTGACCTCTCCTCCTCTTCCTCAGGTCCACTCCTCGCTCTGACCTCTGCTCCTCCTCCTCCTCAGGTCCACTCCTCGCTCTGACCTCTCCTCCTCTTCCTCAGGTCCACTCCTCGCTCTGACCTCTGCTCCTCTTCCTCAGGTCCACTCCTCGTTCTGACCTCTCCTCCTCCTCTTCCTCAGGTCCACTCCTCGCTCTGACCTCTGCTCCTCCTCCTCTTCCTCAGGTCCACTCCTCGCTCTGACCTCTGCTCCTCCTCCTCTTCCTCAGGTCCACTCCTCGCTCTGACCTCTGCTCCTCCTCCTCCTCAGGTCCACTCCTCGCTCTGACCTCTGCTCCTCCTCCTCCTCAGGTCCACTCCTCGCTCTGACCTCTCCTCCTCTTCCTCAGGTCCACTCCTCGCTCTGACCTCTGCTCCTCCTCCTCCTCAGGTCCACTCCTCGCTCTGACCTCTGCTCCTCCTCCTCTTCCTCAGGTCCACTCCTCGCTCTGACCTCTGCTCCTCTTCCTCAGGTCCACTCCTCGTTCTGACCTCTGCTCCTCCTCTTCCTCAGGTCCACTCCTCGCTCTGACCTCTGCTCCTCCTCCTCTTCCTCAGGTCCACTCCTCGCTCTGACCTCTCCTCCTCTTCCTCAGGTCCACTCCTCGCTCTGACCTCTCCTCCTCTTCCTCAGGTCCACTCCTCGCTCTGACCTCTGCTCCTCCTCCTCCTCAGGTCCACTCCTCGCTCTGACCTCTGCTCCTCCTCCTCCTCAGGTCCACTCCTCGCTCTGACCTCTGCTCCTCCTCCTCCTCAGGTCCACTCCTCGCTCTGACCTCTGCTCCTCTTCCTCAGGTCCACTCCTCGCTCTGACCTCTGCTCCTCCTCCTCCTCAGGTCCACTCCTCGCTCTGACCTCTGCTCCTCTTCCTCAGGTCCACTCCTCGTTCTGACCTCTGCTCCTCCTCCTCCTCCTCTTCTTCCTCAGGTCCACTCCTCGCTCTGACCTCTGCTCCTCCTCCTCCTCAGGTCCACTCCTCGCTCTGACCTCTGCTCCTCCTCTTCCTCAGGTCCACTCCTCGCTCTGACCTCTGCTCCTCCTCTTCCTCAGGTCCACTCCTCGCTCTGACCTCTCCTCCTCTTCCTCAGGTCCACTCCTCGCTCTGACCTCTGCTCCTCCTCCTCCTCAGGTCCACTCCTCGCTCTGACCTCTGCTCCTCCTCCTCCTCAGGTCCACTCCTCGCTCTGACCTCTGCTCCTCCTCCTCCTCAGGTCCACTCCTCCTCGCTCTGACCTCTGCTCCTCCTCCCTCCTCAGGTCCACTCCTCGCTCTGACCTCTGCTCCTCCTCCTCCTCAGGTCCACTCCTCGCTCTGACCTCTGCTCCTCCTCCTCCTCAGGTCCACTCCTCGCTCCTGACCACTGCTCCTCCTCCTCCTCAGGTCCACTCCTCGCTCTGACCTCTGCTCCTCCTCCTCCTCAGGTCCACTCCTCGCTCTGACCTCTGCTCCTCCTCCTCCTCAGGTCCACTCCTCGCTCTGACCTCTGCTCCTCCTCCTCCTCAGGTCCACTCCTCGCTCTGACCTCTGCTCCTCCTCCTCCTCAGGTCCACTCCTCGCTCTGACCTCTGCTCCTCCTCCTCCTCAGGTCCACTCCTCGCTCTGACCTCTCCCTCCTCTTCCTCAGGTCCACTCCTCGCTCTGACCTCTGCTCCTCCTCCTCCTCAGGTCCACTCCTCGCTCTGACCTCTGCTCCTCTTCCTCAGGTCCACTCCTCGTTCTGACCTCTCCTCCTCCTCTTCCTCAGGTCCACTCCTCGCTCTGACCTCTGCTCCTCCTCCTCTTCCTCAGGTCCACTCCTCGCTCTGACCTCTGCTCCTCTTCCTCAGGTCCACTCCTCGTTCTGACCTCTGCTCCTCCTCTTCCTCAGGTCCACTCCTCGCTCTGACCTCTGCTCCTCCTCCTCTTCCTCAGGTCCACTCCTCGCTCTGACCTCTCCTCCTCTTCCTCAGGTCCACTCCTCGCTCTGACCTCTCCTCCTCTTCCTCAGGTCCACTCCTCGCTCTGACCTCTGCTCCTCCTCCTCCTCAGGTCCACTCCTCGCTCTGACCTCTGCTCCTCCTCCTCCTCAGGTCCACTCCTCGCTCTGACCTCTCCTCCTCTTCCTCAGGTCCACTCCTCGCTCTGACCTCTGCTCCTCCTCCTCCTCAGGTCCACTCCTCGCTCTGACCTCTGCTCCTCTTCCTCAGGTCCACTCCCCGCTCTTCCTCGCTCTGACCTCTGCTCCTCCTCCTCCTCCTCTTCTTCCTCAGGTCCACTCCTCGCTCTGACCTCTGCTCCTCCTCCTCCTCAGGTCCACTCCTCGCTCTGACCTCTGCTCCTCCTCCTCCTCAGGTCCACTCCTCGCTCTGACCTCTGCTCCTCCTCCTCCTCAGGTCCACTCCTCGCTCTGACCTCTGCTCCTCCTCCTCCTCAGGTCCACTCCTCGCTCTGACCTCTGCTCCTCCTCTTCCTCAGGTCCACTCCTCGCTCTGACCTCTGCTCCTCCTCCTCCTCAGGTCCACTCCTCGCTCTGACCTCTGCTCCTCCTCCTCCTCAGGTCCACTCCTCGCTCTGACCTCTGCTCCTCTTCCTCAGGTCCACTCCTCGCTCTGACCTCTGCTCCTCCTCTTCTTCCTCAGGTCCACTCCTCGTTCTGACCTCTCCTCCTCCTCTTCCTCAGGTCCACTCCTCGCTCTGACCTCTCCTCCTCCTCCTCCTCAGGTCCACTCCTCGCTCTGACCTCTGCTCCTCCTCTTCCTCAGGTCCACTCCTCGCTCTGACCTCTGACCTCTGCTCCTCTTCCTCAGGTCCCCGGGGGCCCTGGCCCACTCGGCCTTCACCCTGGCCCTCCTGCGCTCCGTCCCGTGCTCGCTCTTCGTCGTCCTCATCACCGTCCTGAGGTACCATCTCTTCATCTGGAGCGTCTTTTCTCCCAAACTCTTGTACGAGTCGATCCACCTCCTGCTGACGGCCGCCACGGTCCTGGTCTACAGCGCCGCCGAGACCAGGCCGGGACCCGGGACCAGGGACTGAGGCCGGGACCAGGGCCGGGACCGGGACCAGGGACTGAGACCGGGACCCGGGACCAGGGACTGAGGCCGGGACCCGGGACTGAGACCGGGACCAGGGCCGGACCGGGACTGAGGCCGGGACCCGGGACCAGGGACTGAGACCAGGACTGGACCCGGGACCAGGGACTAAGACCAGGCCGGGACCAGGGACTGAGACCGGGACCAGGGCCGGACCGGGACTAGGGCCGGACCGGGACTAGGGCCGGACCGGGACTGAGACCGGGACCAGGGCCGGACCGGGACCAGGGCCGGACCGGGACTGAGACCGGGACCAGGGCCGGACCGGGACTGAGACCAGGACCCGGACCGAACCAAGACCGAGACCAGGAGCAGGACTGAGACTGGACCAAGACCGAGACCAGGAGCAGGACTGAGACCAGACCAAGACCGAGACCGGACCAAGACCGAGACCAGGAGCAGGACTGAGGCCAGGACTGGGACCAGACCGTGGCTGAGCCAGGATCGGGACCAACGAGGGCTGAGCCAGGACCAGAACCAGACCAGGACTCACTTTTACAAAACTCTAAAAACTCTAAATGCTGCTGAACTTGCTCAAAGGCGGGGCAGGCGGGGCGGGCGCCGATGGGATCTGGGTTTTTATTGTTTCTGTACATTTTGTCCCATTGTTTAAAAATTAAACCTTATTTTGAAATACACGCTGGAGTTTGTGTGTTTTGTGTGAACGAGACGCAACAACGAGCACAGAGGGGGAGGGGCCTGGGCACAGAGGGGGAGGGGCCTGGGGCACAGAGGGGGAGGGGCCTGGGCACAGAGGGGGAGGGGCCAGGGCACAGAGGGGGAGAGGCCTGGGCACAGAGGGGGAGGGGCCAGGGCACAGAGGGGGAGGGACCTAGGGCACAGAGGGGGAGGGGCCTGGGCACAGAGGGGGAGAGGCCTGGGCACAGAGGGGGAGGGGCCAGGGCACAGAGGGGGAGGGACCTAGGGCACAGAGGGGGAGGGGCCTGGGCACAGAGGGGGAGGGGCCAGGGCACAGAGGGGGAGAGGCCTGGGCACAGAGGGGGAGGGGCCGGAGCACAGAAGAACATGCAAACTCCACAGAAGCCACGCCCCTCTGTGTCAAAGCAAAAGCCTGATCCTGATCTGATGATGTGAACGCTCCTGATGAACCTGAACAACAACGAGCCGCTGAAACGACAAACGGGTTTGTTTCTCATCGTGACTTTATCTCTGAATGTTCCAGAGTTTGTTCAGTGTTTTATTATTTTTCTTGTTTAAATTGACAACGATCTCTTTTGTATTTGAGGTATTAGTTTGACTTATATGGTTTGGTTTGGCCGTGGTCACAGGGCGCTCCACCTTTTACGGCTTCAGATCCAGAGCCTCTGCTTCTCGTCTGATCATTATTACCTTTTATGAATCTAGTTTGAATGATTCATCTTTAAGCACAAACCACAGTCTGTATCTAATGACACAGAGGGACGTCCCAGTGCAGCTCTGG
>CM033630.1:1538155-1548155 GCA_019453435.1 Rhinogobius similis | reverse complement strand
AGAGAGAGAGTGAGAGAGAGAGAGAGAGAGCAGAGAGAGAGAGAGAGAGAGAGAGTGGGAGAGAGAGAGAGAGAGTGGAGAGAGAGAGTGAGAGTGAGAGAGAGAGAGAGAGAGAGAGAGAGAGAGAGAGAGTGAGATGAGAGTGAGAGGAGAGGAGAGGAGAGGAGAGAGAGAGTGAGAGAGAGAGTGTGAGAGAGAGAGTGAGAGTGAGAGTGAGAGTGAGAGAGAGAGAGAGAGAGAGAGAGAGAGCCGCTCGAATAACGAGTGGCGAGGGCAGAGGTGAGAAAAGAAAGGGCGGCTTTGAGGAGCCTCCTACCAGGACGACCAGAGCAGGAGGTTGGTCCAGGACACGTTGAGTTTCAGACTCTGGCTCAGTCGTCGGTGGATTCGGTTGGACATTCTGGGCTTAAAGCTCGGCATCAGAAACACCAGGCCTGAATAAAAGGAACAGGACCAGTGTGAGGCTCAGTGTGTGACAATAAATACATCCTTCACTTAATAAGGTCACATTAAGAGTAACAAACTTTTCCATATTGTAAAATATTAATCAATTATTAATAGCAATTATCAATATCAAAATGGTTCAATAGTGCATTGAAGTGCATTGGAATTAATTGCCTCAAACAACCACTAAGTTTGGGCTTTAAAGTGCATTACATTCCAACAGTAGAACCACCAATCAACAGTAAACATTCCAATGTAAACTCGACATAAGCAGCACGTCATTTAATCAAATACATTTAGACAAACCGGGCAGTAAAAGTCATGCTACCCGCTCCATGTAAAACCAATAGAGCCGGCTAGGCTACGCTAACCCATATAGTTAAATGGAAACGAAGCTAACGCTAGCGCAACTCACCGGTTCAGCAGTTTTAATTCATACCACGTGCTCCGTCCGCGATGGGTCGGCACCAGTACTCGGCTCCTACAGTTTGACATTAAATACCTCAGGTTTAAGAATGGACGTGACAAAATAACAGTTTAATCTCGATAAACGGACCTCAGCAACGCCCCCAAACCACGCGCCGCTCGCACCTGCCGGCGGGAGGCCACTGCCGGTGTTTTGTAAACTCCGATTGGCCGCGCTTGGTGACGGAACTACGCATTACGCAACTGCGATGACGCAACCACGTAGGCAAAGGTACGACTAGAGAGGATTATTGTCAGGGAATTATCACACAGACAATTAAACCTAGACAGTCTGAGAGAACAACCTTCTACCCAATTGAGAATTAAACAAATTGTCAGACACCGGTCTCAAGTTTTTACGTGCACGGGGAGAGTTAAGTGGCGCATCGGCTCGTCCCACCAGCAGAAGTGACGCTCTGTTCAACTTTCTGCAGCCTCTTCCAACTTGCCTCTCACCTCCCCTGCCTTTTATTCAGTCTTAAACAAACATATGTCAACATACCTCTGTTTTTCCACAACCTTGCAGTATATGTTAACATACCCCTGTTGTCCCCGACAACCTTGCAGGGCAGGGAGCAACAGCTGCTCTTGACCATTAAGAGAAACGGAAAACAGGTCAAGCACAACATCATATATAGGTTAAAGGTTAAAAGCAACATTGTTTGCACTAAGCATATGGTTCTCTAGTAGCTAGCATTCACACGTAAGCATATTCTTATAAATGCATTATTACTACCAGAAATGTATCATTTTGACAAGACCTTAATAAGAAATCTCTTACAATTATTAATAGAAATAATGTTTTTCACCGGGTTACACCTGCCCCTGACACCCCTCCTGGAATGTCTTAGTGACGTCAAGGTTTGGTTCGCTCACAATTTAACAAGTTTAAATGAGGTCAAAACAGAGGTCATTGTGTTTGGGAACAATGACCCCCTCATGGACCTGGGCCCCTCCTGGACCTGGGCCCCCTCATGGACCTGGGCCCCTCATGGACCTGGGCCCCTCATGGACCTGGGCCCCTCATGGACCTTTTATCATTTGAGGCTTTTATCTAAAGTCAAACCTTTTTTATCTTTTAAATCCTTTGTCGTACACACTTTTATCTCCTCTCGTTTAGACGACTGTGATGCACTTTTTTACAGCATTAGCCTCGTGCACTTTCCCGCTTACAGTTGGTCCAAAATTCTGCAGCGCCTTTGAACTGGAACCAGAAAACCAGACACATGACTCCGACTGTAGCGTCTTTGCACCGGCTTCCTGTTCATTTTAGAGTTGATTTTAAGATTTTATTGTTTGTTTTTAAATCTTTAAATGGACCGGCCCCGCAGTACACCTCGGACCTCATCCAAATGTATGGCCCCCCGCGCTCTGAGGTCCGAGGGCCGGCTCCAGCTCCAGGGGCCTCAGACCAGACTTAGAACCAGGGGGCGGGGCTTTCTCTGTGGTCGGCCACAAACTCTGGAACGCTCCGCCCCCCAGGTCTGAACGGCCCCCACAGTGGAGTGTTTAAGTCTCGTCTTAAGAGCCACTTTTATTCTCTGGCTTTTAACTCCGCGTGAGTGTGTGTCCTCTGGGTTTTATCATTTTTTAATTTATTTGTTCTATTAATTTATTTCTATTTTATGGTTTTATCATTTTGCTTGGATTTGATTTTACTGGTTTTACAAGCCGTGAGATCAAATTGAGTTGTTATTTTATATTGTGTTTTGCCGTTTTATGTTTGTGTCTGTGCAGCTTTGGAAACAGCTCTGTTTATAAAATGTGCTACAAATAAAGTGGATTTGGATTTGTAAACTGTTATGTTATGGATATTACACAAAGCCCTGAGGACAGACTGTGTGAAGGGACAGAGCAGGATATGGGACCTTTAAATCAGTGGCGGACGAAGAAATTTGGGGGCCCAAGGCAAAATAAAGCACAGGGTCCTCCTCGTCAAGTGCGATTTGGTTCATACTTTTGCGTTGGTAAGTGAACTATTGGAACATCCTAATTAATTTGTGCAACAGTGTTTTAATTAAATGTTCTAAACAGCTTTAAACAGGGGGGTTTGGGGGTCCTTCCTCAAGAAATCAGACCATATTTCCCGTATTTTTTCTTGCATTTTAACACGTTTTAAATACACGATGTCCGTTTGTAATTTTACAACGTTATCTTTTGTTTTTCTATTCTATTTCCATACAATTCCAGATTATTTTGTTGGTGTTTTTCTTGTTTAAAAGTACACTGCACTACTTTACTGTGATAGTGAGAGAAAAGCAACTGTTTCAGAGCCTTGTGTCTATGATGATCAGGGGGCCCCTTCAAGTTGGGGGCCCAAGGCAATTGTGGCCTTTTGCCTAATGGTAAGACCGCCACTGCTTTAAATAAATGTAATGTTGGTGTTTGTGGTGAGGCCTGAGCCACAGTTTGGGCTTTTGTTGGTTTTGACAATTCCTCGTTCAAAGCTGAAGCTTCTTTAACTAAAAATGAGTTTTAGGGACGTGTGATGAAGTTAAAAAGTCCATGATTTTTTTCTAAATGTGAGGGTTTTTTATTTGTGGGTTGTGACCCAGACTCAGTTTGATTCGATGCACTGAGAGCGTCACTTTGTGCAGAACATTCCAGCAGCTGATGGTTTCCTTTTGTCAGACGTGAACGAGAAGAAGAAATAAAACAAGAAAAAGACCCTCGTGATCTGAAGGGGTTAAACGTCTTTGGATTTGGACGGTTTTGTTGATTTGTACGGAGCCCGTCTGAGGACAAGGGGGAGAAATATTTTTAAATTGTGGCCACGAATTACTATTTTGTTCCCACCAAATATAAAATGTTCCCACGATTTAGCCAAAACGTTCCCACGAATTAAGAAATCGACCGTCAATTAGATAATGCTCGAGGTACAGCAGGGCGAGGTAGTAACAGTGAACTAACATGAATGGACATCATAATTAAAAAGCTAGCATTTTTAGAGTAACCAATAATATTTTGACATACAATATTCCCCAAGACCCTAAAATCTTTTTGTTTGGCCTTTTGCCGGATGAAGCACAAAAAAGAGGACAAATATCTCAGAATCCTTTCAATCGCAGCAAGAAAGACAATCACAAGGACCTGGCTCAAGGCTGCTCCCCCACGAGAACCAATCGAAGAAATACACTCCATGGAGAGAATGACTTTTTTTCTACAACTCAAGGGACATACTTTTAATAAATTCTGGATTAAATGGAGAGAATACAAATGTAAAGAAGTGGAATCTTTATTCCTATAATAATTGTAAGCATTTGAACAGAGCCCCAATTGTGTTTGGTTTCTGTTCTGGTTTGTCTACTGTTTTTGTTATAAAAACGAAATAAACATTAAGTTTGAAAAATAAAAAATAAAAGCTAGCATTTTAGCTTTGGCTCGACAAAAAGAGACGCCAGACTGGCAAACCATAAAGGTTCTGGAATTCATAAAACTTACATCTCTCATACACTCACAGCAACATATGAAGGGAACAAGTGAACATGTTTGACCTTCATGTGTTCTTGTCGAGGTCCATTATGATGTCCATTCATGTTAGTTAACTGTTACTACCTCGCCCTGCTACGTACCTGGAGCATTATCTAATTGGCGCTCGATTTCTAAATTCTAGCTAATTAATTTGAACGTTTTGGCTAAATCGTGGGACGTTTTGGCTAAATCGTGGAACGTTTTGGCTAAATCGTGGAACGTTTTGGCTAAATCGTGGAACGTTTTGGCTAAATCGTGCGAACGTTTTGGCTAAATCGTGGGAACGTTTTGGCTAAATCGTGCGAACGTTTTGGCTAAATCGTGCGAACGTTTTGGCTTCATCGTGGAGACGTTTTGGCTAAATCGTGGGAACGTTTTGGCTTCATCGTGGAACGTTTTGGCTAAATCGTGAGCGTTTTGGCTTCATCGTCGAGCGTTTTGGCTTCATCGTCTGAGCGTTTTAGCTTCATCGTGGAGCGTTTTGGCTAAATCGTGGAACGTTTATTTAAATCGTGGAGCGTTTTGGCTACCATCGTCTGCGACGTTTTGGCTTCATCGTGCGAGCGTTTTGGCTAAATCGTCTCGCGAGCGTTTTGGCTTCATCGTCGCGAGCGTTTTTAGCTTCATCGTCGCGAGCGTTTTGGCTAAATCGTGGAACGTTTTGGCTAAATCCTGGGAACGTTTTGGCTAAATCCTGGGAACGTTTTGGCTAATTCGTGGGAACGTTTTGGCTAAATCGTGGGAACGAATTATATTTGGTGGGAACGAAATAGTAATTCGTGGCCACAATTTAAATATATTTCTCCTCCTTGTCATCAGACGGGCTCCGTAGATTTGTCGTCAGTTTTTCTCCAAAACACAAACTGTCACTGAAAAGGTTTTGTTGAACTAAACTTTAACCTAAAGCAGGACTAACCCACTTTGTTTCCTGTTTCTTCTTCCTGCCGCGGTGTTTGTGGAGGTTATTTTTGCTCGTGTCACTTTCAGACGTTGATCGAGTGTCACAAACGTCTCGAGCGTCAGACTCAAAGGCGGCGGCGGCGGCTCTAAATCTGGAGCCTGTGATTGTGCGAGGGAGCTGTCAATCAAGCGGCTCCGCTCTGATCCCGCCCCCTCAGCCGCAGAGGCCTGGGTGACAGTGTGGGGGCGCCGCTGAGCACAAACCTCTGACGGAAACGATCAGAACGAGTCGAAGCGTTCACACGAAGAAGAATCCAAACGTAGCATGTGTGTTGGAAATGCCAGAAAAAAAATTGTTCTCTTAAGTTGTAGTTTGTGAATGGGTCAGATCAGAAGGGTCGGATGGACTCGGAGGGGCGTGGCAGAAATAATACAGACAATTACGATTTAGTGGCTGGTGCCTTATATTAACGGTGCAGTGAAAATAGACAAACATGAACCCAATTTTTACTAAATCTGCAGATTCCAAGTTAAAGGTGGAATGGAGGATTTCTCGCCGATTTGAAAATCTGCGACTGTTAGTCCTTTTTTTGAAAAAGCGCATGCGCAGGTTCCCCCTCCCTCCCTCCCTGTTTCTCCTGAGTGAACACCGACCAAACCTCGTGCATGAGCACCAGCAGCTCTGCTCCATGCGCATTTGTTTACAAGACGATTGGTGTGGCTTTCTCACCACAACCTCCGCCAAGAAGATTTAAAAACTGTACCATTATAAATTAAAATGTACTATTACAAACTACTTTGAGTAACACATTAAAAAAACAACAAAAAACTTATGTTTTACTTCGTGTCTGCTCAGCCATAAAAGTGCACGTTCCAGTTAGTCTACAATAATACACTCCACATACAATAAGCTAAAAAAAGAGTCAGATAAACAGTTACCTGTCCAGCACAAACTTTGCAGGAGGCATCAGTTGAAGCCTGTTTTGTTCTTTCAATCCTCGCCAGCGCGTAAACCATTCCCCCAGAATAACACGCCTTTTGTTTCTTTCCTCTGCAGACTTTCGTCTCTTCTTCTTTCTCTTTCGTCCCATTTCGGTTCTTCGTGGATGAAAGTTTAGACCTGCAATGACGGAACTCGCCGCTAACCTCCTGCTACATAAACACACTAGCATATCAACCACGCATGGACGAGCCTGTGGGCGGGCACTAGCACCAGAGAATGATTGACACCTGAGCGGACCAGTTATTTGTGCTAGCCACCAGGAAATGAGATTCTGATTTGTTGCCCGAAATCCTCCATTCCACCTTTAACAAAAATGTTTTTTTCATCCATGAATATTTCATATCAACCAACAAGATGTCACCAAATTAATGCAATAGATAGTCCACGGAATTATCCCACCAGACTGTGACTCACTCCGAATTCTCAGGATTTGACTTATGTTAAAATGTCCGTTTGATTTTACTGAAAGTTCTTGTCATTGTCCATTAGCACTTTTTACTGTAATCGATTCATGAGCAGGTGATTGTGTGTGGGAGGGGCCTCTGCTGCATCCAGCCCCTACCAGACCCTACCAGCCCCTACCGGACCCTACCAGACCCTACCAGACCCTACCAGACCCGCACCAGCCCCTACCAGACCCGCACCAGCCCCTACCAGACCCGCACCAGCCCCTACCAGCCCCGCACCAGCCCCTACCGGACCCGCACCAGCCCCTACCGGACCCGCACCAGCCCCTACCACCTACCGGACCCGCACCAGCCCCTACCGGACCCGCACCAGCCCCTACCGGACCCGCACCAGCCCCTACCAGACCCTACCAGACCCTACCAGACCCTACCAGCCCCTACCAGACCCTACCAGTCCCTACCAGACCCGCACCAGCCCCTACCAGACCCTACCAGTCCCTACCAGACCCGCACCAGCCCCTACCAGACCCTACCAGTCCCTACCAGACCCTACCAGACCCGCACCAGCCCCGCACCAGCCCCTACCAGCCCCGCACCAGACCCGCACCAGACCCGCACCAGACCCTACCAGCCCCGCACCAGCCCCTACCAGACCCTACCAGCCCCTACCAGACCCGCACCAGCCCCTACCAGACCCGCACCAGCCCCTACCAGACCCTACCAGCCCCTACCAGCCCCTACCAGACCCGCACCAGCCCCTACCAGACCCGCACCAGCCCCTACCAGACCCTACCAGCCCCTACCAGACCCGCACCAGCCCCTACCAGCCCCTACCAGACCCGCACCAGCCCCTACCAGACCCTACCAGTCCCTACCAGGACCTCAAGACCAGCCCCTACTAGACCCTACCAGTCCCTACCAGACCTCGCAGACTCAGCCCGCAGACCAGCCCCCAAGACCAGCCCCTACCAGACCCTACCAGTCCCTACCAGACCCTACCAGACCCGCACCAGCCCCGCACCAGCCCCTACCAGCCCCGCACCAGACCCGCACCAGACCCGCACCAGACCCTACCAGCCCCGCACCAGCCCCTACCAGCCCCTACCAGCCCCTACCAGACCCTACCAGACTCTACCAGCCCCTACCAGACCCGCACCAGCCCCTACCAGCCCCTACCAGCCCCTACCAGACCCTACCAGACTCTACCAGCCCCTACCAGACCCGCACCAGCCCCTACCAGACCCTACCAGACCCTACCAGACCCTACCAGACCCGCACCAGCCCCTACCAGACCCGCACCAGACCCTACCAGACCCGCACCAGCCCCTACCAGACCCGCAGGAGACTTTCGTTGATCGATTGTTGAGTATTGAGGTTCTTGGTGCCATCAAAGGTTAGACCCAGCTGGGTGCACCCGGCCTGTGGTTAACAGACGGTGCATAAATAAAACATTCAAATAATCAATAACTAATAGTCTATTAGCCTAGTAGACTAGCTAGCTACATTCATTTCAATCAGTCAGTGTATACGCAATAAAGTTTCAATAATAAATACTATTTCAGTGCAAATAAATTCACTTAAATACATTTTTGATTAAAGTGCAATACCACATAAATCAATCCTAGTGGTGACAATACAAGGCAGTGTTCACAATTAACGTTTACAATATGATACAATGAATGGAGCACAATGCTAGCGGACCTTTAAGCTAATGCTAACCGCTGTAGCACACGCGACAAAAACAAACAAACACTCACCAGCTCCACTGAACACGGCGCACACCGGAGCCCCGTCTGCGGCGGTCGGTAAGCGGCTCCTACGACAGTTTAAGTGATAACGTTTGATTTAGAACGGACTGGGATCAAATAAACGAGTAGATTTGGCGTCTGTGCCTCACCTCGGGCTCCTCCCACGTGACGAGCGGAGGAGGCACAGGGGCTTGTATTAGCCGCCCGGAGGAACGCGATTGGCTGACGCCACGCGGTGTGTGCGTAACGCGGCGTGTGTGTGACGTGATGCGTTCATTGACCGGTAGTGTAGGATATTTTATTTTTGTTGAGTTTATGACATTTTATGACCCGGGTTACACAAACGAGACGCAAATCAGATCAAACAGAAAGAATCAGTTCTCACCAAACGCCGTATTTCCACTGACGCTAACGACAGAAATGTGACTAAACGCAACATAAATATAACAAAAACACGACTAAAAGCATCAAAAACACGACTAAAAGCATCAAAAACACGACTAAAAGTCTCAAAAAAACAGCTGAAAGTGACAAAAACGCGACTTAAAGCAACAAAAACATGACTAAAAGTGTCAAAAACTACTAAAAGCAACACAACACAACAAAGCGTAAAGAATACAACTTAAAGCAACAAAAACACGACTAAGTGACAAAAGAACACAGCTGAGAGCGACAAAAACACGACTAAACGTGTCAAAAATACAACCAAAAGTGTCAAAACATGACTTAAAACTATAAAAACACGTCTAAAAGCAGAAAAAAGCACAACTAAGTGACAAAAGAGCAGAGCTGGAAGCAACAAAAACACGACCAAAAGCATCAAAAACTCTACTAAAAGCAACAGCAAACAAACAAAGTGTGAAAAACACGATTAGAAGCAACAAAAACACGACCAAAAGCGTCAAAAACACAACTAAAAGCAACACAACACAACAAAGCATAAATAATACAACTAAAAGCAACAAAAACACGACTAAGTGTCAAAAGAACACAGCTGAGAGCGACAAAAACACGACCAAAAGCGTCAAAAACACAACTAAAAGTTACAAATACGCCGCTAATACATGTTGAGGCCTCATGTTTATCAAAACAGAGCTAGCAAAGCACGTTAGCAAAGCACGTTAGCATCAGCTGTTTTCTGTTTCTCTGATGTTTCCAGCTCATGATCATCAACAAGAGTCTTTGAAGGAAATAAAAGCAGGAAAAGACAAACGTTGACTGTAGCTTTAGCCACGACTTTAGCCACGAAATTTAGAATTATTAAACGTTGATAACATCGACCTCAGGATTAAAAAACATCATTCAGAAGGATTTTGTCAGTTTTAGTCTCGTTTTTGTTGCTTTTAGCCGCGTCTCACTAACACAAAGGTGGAATTTCTAAACGTCAGCCTCAGGATCAAAAAGTATCATTCAGAGGATTTAGATTTGAAGAAAACGTGAGGTATTTTTGACTCTAAAACTCACACGAAAAGAAACGACGTCAGTGGAATTATTGAATCAAAATGTCAAAACAGATCGAACTATTACACTTTGTTCTTAATATTCTCTCCAGAAGCTTCGGT